>WSXT02206526.1:0-33574 GCA_011762715.2 Neuroterus valhalla
CGATTTGATTGGCCTTTGGTACACTCTTTCAGTGTCAGAAACTGAAGTTCAAGTTCGTTAGCCAGCTATTTTGGATCAAAAATGAAAGAGAAGGAGCATTTTGACAATTTTTGAGACACTTTTTTCAAGGCTTCATAATTGTAGGTACAGCTTCCTATGATAAGTAATGAGTGGAACAATTAATTTTTTGATGTTTTTTGATGAGAACGAAATTGTCAGAGTTACGGCATTTTCAAAATTCGAAAGTATAAACAAGAATGAGAAATTTTAGCTAAACAACGGAAGATATGAACAAAATAGTATAGAAGAAAAAATGTTCCTTTTAAGGAGCCCTACAAGATGGGGCTTTTTGGATTTTCTCAAAAAATCGTAAATTCCAATTTTGATCGCACCAAAAATAATGGAAAATAATCTGTGAACTCGATATCTTTCGAAAGAATGATGATATTCCATCGTGATTTGGCAGCCATTTTTAGGTACCAAAAATACAAGTCGAATTCGTTGACCAGCTGTTTTAGATTAAAAATAGAAGAGGGGCAGCATTTTGAAATTTTTTCTGGCCTTTTTTTCCCATGAGTTGAAAATTCAAGAACGTTTTCTCGTCGTAAGTAGAAAGTGAAACAATTTATCCCCATGATTTGTTTTTATAAAAACGAAATTGTCAGAGTTGTGGTATTTTCAAAATTCGAAAATATAAACGATGAAAAATAGAAAGATTCCTTTTTTGGTCAAACTATGTGAGGTACGGGAAAATATGAATAAACTAAAATTGTGGGACAAAAAAGATCTAAAAATTTGGTAAAATTAACTTTTTGGTAGGAAAAGTAGTTTTTGCGTCATTTTTGAAAAACCATGGAATGAAAAATATCTGTGGAATTTGTTATAATTTTAATATTGGACATGCAGTTTTTTCTTCAATCGTTAAACATAAAAGTGAAAATTAGAAAATGGAATTTCAGAAAAACTACACAACATGTTGAAAAAAATCAGGCAACAAAACTTCTCCACCGTTTAGGACAAACTTTGATCGAGTGCGCAGCACGAGACAAGCGATGAGAATGTATTCGTTAAAACCGGAGAAGCTTTAACAAAAGAGAATTAACACTCATCAAATTAGATTAGCCGACATTTCAGTTTTTGAGTTTCATATTATACAACTGTAGGGAGGTACAAAGGCCGAGCACGGAGCGCGAGGTGAGATTACCATCGAGCGCGAAGCGCGAGTTCCGAAGGACTCGCGCCCAAGGCGCACTCAAACTTACATGCGAAGCGCTCTATGAGAATGAGACTGCGCAGCGGACAGATTTTTTTTTAAACCAGCGAGTGGCCGGTTTTTCGACTTTTCAGACTTGGCAACCCTACAGCGTCAACAACTCAAACCAGCGAAGTAGGCTAGGATTATCCACTAAAAAAGTAATGTACAGTATCATATCTTGATTATCTCATTTTTACCGTTTTTTTCAAAGAAAACGAGTCAAGAAAAGTACTAATGTGCACATGATTAACCTTTCCAGAACACTTGCATTGACATTAATCAAATAATGAGTAATTTGAACTCAGAGTTATAATTAGTTTTCCTTCGTAATCAAGGTATAATTATCTCACATTAGGGGCTGTACTTAAATTACGTAACGCGTTTTTTTCTGTTTATACCGTTGCATCTCTTTTGGCATCCCGGCATTTTTATTTTCGTCTTTATTTGAACAAAAGAAAAGTGCGTTACGTAGTTTAAGTGCTGCCCCTTAGTGATAAATTAACATATACATATTAAATATTCAGGTGTAAAATGGCATAATAATAATAATCATCATTTACAATAAAAAATTGCACATACTTAAGCTAACATGAAGGTCGCGAACAGGCCGGTAGCGTAGGAATGGCGGGAGCACCCCCCCCCCCCATATCCGTTATAGACAACCCAAGAAAACTATTCTCGAAAACGACTGGAATTTCGATATTTAAATTATGTCTCTGGCGCCCCCCCCCCCCGGAAAAATTTTTCTTCTACTTCAGTGGAACAGGTGCTCAAAAGGCGGCAAAAACCCTTTATAAGAAGCTGGAAGGGCTGTCTCTTCTTCTACGACCAGAACTAAACACAAAAGTAACTCCAAGGTAATCCCAATATCCTTTTCAATTACATATAGGTTCCTTCCATTTGTGCCTCTTAAGATAAAGTGCCATTCATTCATGCCATAATTGCAACGTCACATCTCCAGCTGGCCAACTTGTTACGAGCGACGAAATCTCGCTCGTTCCTGTAAAAAGAGAGCAGCACCTATAATTGCTGGAGAATTTGAATTCAAACAGGTGCGAAAAATTTACCTGAAATATTCTCGTGTAATCCATAAACTGATATTTGAGCAATCTCGGACTAAAATCATCGTTTATGTAGGACGTAGAATTTTGAGGGATAAATAAAGTCTCGAATGTTGAGAAATTGGTAGCTCTGGTAAAAGGCGCTCGAATAAACATTATTTGAAATCATTCTGAGAAACTTTTGAGATAAACTAGTGATGAGAAAAATCAGTTCTGAGAAATATTTATATTATGAATCTGTATTCCTCCATGCATCGAAGTGGGTTATGAAACACATTAGAATATAGGTGATTTTTGTATATGCTACGTGACTACGGTTAATTTGAAAGGCAATGTCCGGACGTTAGGGACTTAGAATGTTTAGGTTAACTGGCGGATATCACGTGGAGATCAAGAGTTTCTTCTCGTGTGAATCAGCGAGCTAAAGTATGAGAAAAACTGTGCGTGAGGAAAAAAAGGTGTGTGAGTGTACGACTGTGTGAGGAGTGAAGCATCCCCAGATATCTTTTACGTACTGAGACGCTTTTACTCCTTTTGAAAGGCAGTCCCGAGGCCTCAAGAGGTCGAGGTCACAGGTTCGGAAAGAGAGCTTTGCCCTGTAGAACCTTTACCCCAGAAACCTTTTGTTCCTTTTTCCCAGTGGAGAAGAATAGATATTAGGGTAAGAAGTGAAAACCATTTATAGAAACACTGACTTTTTAGGAATAATATGAACTTGTTATCTTGCCAAGTACTTCTCTAAACTTTCAAAGACAAGTATCGAACAAAAGAATATGGAAAAGTTCTAGTTTTTTATGGTCCCACACCTTTCCAGCAATTTTTCTAATGCCTCAGCACTTAAACGCTTCAACATTGGTCAATGTGTCTCAATTCGTGGGAGTGAAGAATACACTCAAAAATGCCTCAATTCGTGGCGGCAAATTCTAGCAAGTATTGATTCATACAATCCAATTCGTAGCACGAAAACCAGCATGCAAGACATAAATTACCTTTTGTGAATGTTTGGTGAATAGCCCTGTAGCTCAGTGGGGACACTCTGAACTAAAACGCGGATGATCATTTGTACAAGTCTGCACGCTGCGATTTCTCTTGAAAATATTTGGCCACTAATTCAAACGAATGCATATAAAGGCAATGATCGATACCCCAATTTTCCTACATGCGTCTAGATTCATTTGAACGATTCAAAAAACGGAATTTACACGCAGCCGGGAAATTCTAATTTACCCTCATCAGTATCAATTCTTTTTTTTGCTGCGTCAGCTCACCTAGTGATCACCAAGTTTGAAGATTATTATTTGCCAAGTGTGTGATTCACGTTTGGAAGTACTCAACAATTCCTAAAAGTACCCTCAGATGTTACGCTTCAACTGAATAAAAAGTTTGAGATTCATTTTCATCAGAGATGGGCGTGATCCAATACTCTTCGTAATCAATTACATTTTGAATACTTGAATGCATGTATTCAAAAAGTACGTGAATACTTGAATACATGTATTCATGTAATCCGTGAAATATAAAGCTACATGAATACATGTATTCATGTAATCATTAAATAACGCGCTACATGAATACATGTATTCAAGTGTTTACCTATAGGTAAATGCATGTGATCCGCCTATCGGGAATACATTGATATATGTTTTCATGTAGCGCGCTATTTAATGGTCTACTTGAATACATGCGATCAGCTTTTCAGAAACACATGAATGCATGTATTCATGTAGCGCGTTCTTTTACGGATCATTTGAATAAATGTATTCAAGTATTCACATACTTCTTGATTACATGTAATCTGTATTCAGTAATCATGAATACGCATTCTGGCCCATCTCTGATTTTCACATTCTTTACGCTTGTTTATTTTGTATCCTCCGGGAAATCCCAAGCATATGATTTGATGTTTGTGAACAGCTGACAACTTGAACTCATCATTTTTCTTCTTATCAAAACCTCAAAATTTACATATTTCGGAATAGCTTGTTCCTCGTCACCGTGAAATAAAGTTACTATGTTCATAAGTATGTATTGGTAAATTCTCAAGAGTTTGTTCAGGAAATATGAAGCGAATGTTATCTACATTTTTATTGCCTAAATCTACCAATTTAAAATCACTGGAGATTTGACGGTCACTGAGTGTTTTAACTTAGATAGAGATTCTCGCATCGAAAAAATTTACATGTTTATGCTTATACAAAGGGTACCTTGGTAAGAAGGTACAAGTTGACTTGAAATAATTTATTATTATTTTTCTCATTAGAAATCCAACTCTTGTTATTTTATCTGCTGTTTTATCACCGGTCTGATGAGATCAAGATTTTGAGAATTCAAAAATTTTTAATGAAGTTCAAAATTTGTTACGCAGATCTTTTGGCAGGCACAATATTAAGTTGTTGGTGTGTTCCAAAGTTTTTCTCGTAATGATGTTGTCATTACATCTCCCGACGATACTAAGAGCATCTTCAAGATGTTCTTTTCCAGAAGTATAGATCTTTACTTGAATCCGCCCGCCATTTTTTTTTGAGATATCGTTTTGAAACATCGAGGGATTGTAACCTGACTTCTAAAACGCCTCTAAAAAATTCGGGGTAAAGTGCGGCTTCTACTTGCCGATATAAAGTGCGTACCATATACGGTACGCTGGTATTACACTTCTTTGGTGATTTTTATTATAATTATTAGCCATACTATCTGTCGTATGTATGTTACAGATCACTCCTAAACTACGGAATCAACTTTGGTCCAATATTTTTTGTACGTATTACAAAGTTTGGTAACGTTGTGAATAAGAAACGATGTAGTAAAATAAGTCCGAGAATAAGATCTAAGCCTTCGGAATGTGGTAGTTCATAAAGCAACCAATGTACAAGCCTAAATTGCATTTCATGCACTCAGTGCATGTTTTAGTGGCACAGTAATCTCTTTGGCACCTACGCCTTTTTTGATCGGCAATGTTTACAATAAAATGACCCATTTGATCGTAGCGCAAATTCACACCTGCTCCATGGCGATAAAATGCCTTTCTCCTATCGTATTGAGGCACAAGTAAGCGCAATGCCCCTTCTACATTCCAGTAAGGAAATCTCCCTGCCACTTTCCCTGAAGAAGATCCAGGCATTATTCACCGATACGTCCAGTTACCACGTAAATAAACTAGAACACCACTTTTTGCTCTAAAACCAATCCTGTACAAAGAGACATTCTGATCCATTCTCTCAGTCCCGCTCATGTTTTTGTTAAATTCACCTTCAATAAATGGGCCCTTTACTTTGATTCTCTTTTTTTCAGTCTCGCTGTAATGGTTTGCAGTAGAAGTAGGGTTTACACCAAAGCAAGTAGAGGCAACAGTAACAGCCGCGTTATCCATCCATCGAGCTATGAGATTACGCCAGACTCCATCCCTTTTTTGTAATCAAAATTTTCGCGGCCCTCTTTTTTTAGCACCTTTTTTGGTTTAAAGTCACACCCCTTTGGTAGCCTGTTTTTGCGTAATGTTCCAGTTCCCCCATAGTTTCTTCTCTTTTGTTCCTGCAGAAGTTTCATTTCTGTGAGATTGTCAAAAAACAAACGGAATGGAAGGGGTTTTAGGTCCTCTCGCAAATGGTCGAGCACAAGCACCAACGGGGCTGCACATTTCCCAAACTTTACCTCTTATAAATTGCTTACAGCCGTGGCATCCATAGCATGCCACCATTGATTCATCAAAATCTGAATTTTGTTCTGGAACGAAAAATTTCTGGAAGCGCTCTTGAAGCATGTCCGTGAGAGGTCTTATTTTCAAGAACTTATCATTTATATCAAGCTTTGTATTATCAGCACAATGGATAAACCTAGCTTTTTCTAAAAATCTATTCCGGCGCATCGCATTTGAAACAATTTTGATGTGAATGTCGTCACAGTCTTCCCAATAGGATCTGATCGAGGGACTCTTTATATAGCCTGAGAGTAGAAGTACCCCGATAAATACCTTGATTTCTTCCCTCCCCCGCCAAAAATATACTTACGGTTTCCATACAGAAACCGTACGGGTCCCGGTACGGTACCCGTACGTTTTCCGTACGGGAACGTACATTTCCCGTATAATATTCGTACGGTTGTCGTACAGATTTTTTCCAAAAAAAATCGTACGATTTCCATACAGTGAACGTTCGAATTCTGCATAATTTTTGTACGTAATACAAACGCATTTCGTATAATATCCATACACATTATGCACGGGTAACCTGAGATTTTTAAACAATTCGTATCTATCTTTAAAATTATGTTTATCACATCAATAATTAGGATGGTATGAGAAATTAATGAAAATCAATATATGGAAATCAATAATGCTAGTTGCTATATTTATTTTGATGAATATAAGTATGTACATAGTAATTATTATTCACATTTTATAACAGTACTGGGACCTGTACGGAAACCGTACGGTTTCTGTGTGGATTTCGTAAGTATATTTTTGGCGGGGTCGTCACACCTGGTGGTGTGCAGATGAGAAAACAGCATATTTATCTGTTTCAGCCACGAGGAGATCGATTATTCCATCGTCTAACAGTTTTTCGAACACGTCGACACAAGTATCCTCACGAAGAGTGGTGCGGTCAGGTGATGGGAAAATGCCTTGAGAGCAGTCACTTAAATCTACTCTGTTCCAGGTCTCTCCGAACTGAACAACACGCACCCGACGGGTTCAACTACTATGGCGACCCTGGCCATGCACAAGCCCTCGGGCGGTTCGATGTTGACAACCACGTTGGGGTGCCGCAGCACCACGATGATCTCTTCCTCTACGTGCTCCACGACGAGCACCTCTGCCAGCACTACGCTTGCCACGCTTTGGAGGAGGAGCTTCTTCCTTAGAGCCGACATCCGGAGAGGAGTCACGCAAACTAATCTCATCTCCCGAATCACTAGGGTGATTGTTTGAATTGACATCGCTCTCATCATCAGATCCCTGATCTGCGTCGCTGTCCACCGTACGACGCGACGACGCGCGGGAAACCTCTGCAGCCGCACGCAGCTGACGCCCGTTGCACCGTCCACGTCTCATGAGTCGTTGTCGGAAAGAACGTTTGGTTCACCTGGTTCAATAATGATTTTATTGAGGTCTAGGTCGTCATTCTCGAGCATCGCCAGCGCATCGTGCAATGTAATACCCCTACATGAGGAAAAAATGAACCTTGAAATGCGTCTTCAGTTTGTAAAGAATTAATGTAAACGTCCCTTTCCTCCCCTTGATATTCAACATGTGCGCAATGGTACTGACCAAATAAGTACCTATTATGTTCGCGCGACCATATACTGACTTCATTGCAATGATCAAAACACACCAACAATCTAAATTCACCAAATACCTTATTACAAATAACGCCCATCAAAATTAATAGAAAACCTCACACGTGACCACTCTCTTGCCCGGCGCTTAGTGGTTCAGAATTCCAAAAAACTGTCCAAAAATCAGAATTCCGATATTTCACTCCGTTTGAGTTATCATATGAGGTTTTCGGGGTCGCTGATTTCTGAAATAAAGGCCAAAATTTAAAATGGCGGACCCAAATTGGCGGAATATTTCTGAAATTTTTCATGCATTTACTTTAAAATGAGTATTAAAGGATTTTTGATGTCGCTGGTTTTGAAAATGAAGTCAAAAATCCAAAACTCAGAATGGCAGACCAAAAATGGCGGACATATTTCTCAAATTCTTCATGCATTTACTCGAAAATGAGTAGCACAGTGTTGTTGGTGTCGCTGATTTCGAAAATGAAGACCAAAATCTGAAATTCAAAATTGTGGACTCAAAATGGCAGAAATTTTTCTAAAATCATCCAAGCATATACTTTGAAATGAGTACTAAGGGGTTATTGGGGTCGCTGATTTCGAAAATGAAGTCCAAAATCTGAAAATTCGAAATTGTGGACTCAAAATGGCAGAAATTTTTCTAAAATCGTCCTATACTTGAAAATGAGTATTAAGGGGTTATTGGGGTCACTGAATTCGAAAATGAAGTTCAAAATCCAGAATAGTATATGCGGATATTTTCTAGAATTTGCCGTGCATCTACTTGAAAATGCGTACGAGAGGGTTTTTGGAGTTGCTGATTTCGAAAATGGAGTCAAAAATCCAAAACTTATAATAGCGGACCCAAAATGGTGGCCGTTTTCCTAAAAAACTATTTTTCTCAGCAGAATATCCGCCATTTTGGTCTGCCATTTTGAATTTTGGATTTTCGGCTTAATTTCCGAAATCAGCGACCGAAAAAACCTCTTTATAGTCATTTGCAAGTGAATGCATGGCAAATTTTAGAAAAATGTCCGCCATTGTGAATTTTGGATTTTTTACTTCATTTCCGGAATCAGCGACTCCAAAAACTTTGTATGGGTACTTAAACGAAGTGAAATATCGAGATACTGATCTTTGGCCGGCTTTTTGAGAGTTTGAACTACTGTGTTCTACACAAAAAGAAATTTTAAAAATGACGAATTTCCAAGAAATGGCGGAAAAAGGTGGAAGATGTCTCAACGGATTTCAAAAATTGATGAAACAATCTTAATTTTCACGGATCATATGTTACAGGATCTCTCGGGATCATAACCATTTTGGAACTTTAAGAAAAATACCCAGAGAAAAAGTAATTTTGGCGGGCGAATCTTTCGACGCAAACTTAGATGTACAAAAAGTGTACAAAATATGAAAATACTACATCTACGTATTCTGCATACCTTCCGCAATATCCTCCATACCTTGTATGGGCATTTAAACACTCGCATGGAAAATAACAGGCACTTTTGTCGAGGCAACTTTTACGGGCAGTGACAGCATAACGTCGAACGCTTGAGCAAGGGTAACTTTGCCTGTTCATGAAACAAGAATGGCGTGGCATATCCCTCTTTCCATTGGAGACAGGATGTAAAGGTGCCACCTTTATGAAGGTGAATGAAAATAACTCACAAAATCAAACGTTCAATTTTTGATTTTTGGCCAGCGTCCAATGCCCTTTGAACCACTGTGCGGCGTACCATACATAGTACGGTCGTCTTTCCAATGTTCTGGAAACGAAACTACGCACGAAAACCCTATATCAATACTAAATTCGTACACAGTGACATTTTGAGAACCAGATTGTACTAAAAGACACACACCAATCAAGCTAAATCATAACAGAAAATAAAATACTCACGTAAAATGAACGTCCATTGTCGCGGCTGACTAGTCCCTCGTGAAAACAATGTCGCCAAATCAACTCAGCCGAGACCTGAGGGCCACTCTTGCATGTTACCCCCATGGTAGAAGGCGGTGGCGCGCGAGTTTCAAACTCAAAGAACGGCAGAAAACGCGATTTTCTTTTTACGTGTGAAGCGTACCATATATGGTACTAGGTTAGGATTTGGGTTAAGTCATCCATATGAAATATATGAGTAAACTTATGCTCACGAACATTAGTTCCGCCACGGGTGTATCTATGAGAATCGCGGAGTGCGAGGACTTGTGGCAATAGTGTGATGCAGAAGAGGAGAGGGCTTATTGCGTTACCCTGAAAGACACCACTCCAGAAAGTGACACTGTTGGTAGTCACACGATGTTTCCAAGAAGTAATAGTAAATCTGGTCTTCCAAAGGGTCATTCATCTCTCGATGCATCCTACTATATCTGAATAGTATACGAGACGCGTTTTGTCTTGCCCGGCCAATCTTCTTGTTTAGTTGATGCAAGCGCTTTCTAGTTTCTTCATCAGCCGTTGGATGGGGCCATCGATTTGAATTAGCTTAAGCTTTTTCTGCAGCATAAATTGAACAAGTGATGGTCCAGAGGTCAGAATCCTCTGAGAAATTCTCATGAAGGGTAGCATCCATTTCAGCTCAAACATGGGGCTTAGGAGGAACCTGAATGGTAATGTTTCTTCTTGTCCGAAAGTCACCATCGTCTCTCGAGGGAAGCCTTCTTTCAGCAGTTGGTCTTAATGTCGCTCCCTCATTTTTATCTGCGTCTTGTTCTTGTAGCTGTTAAGGGAGCATCTCGCGTACATCTCTTGTTCGCGAAAGGTTTACGGTGCGGTTTCTTAACACTTGCTTTGAAAGGTGCGAGAGCTCTATGTGTTTCTGGCACCTCGGAGTGTGGAGGCGCGCCATGTAACCTCTGCGGTTAGGAACAGTACTGGCATCATAGCAACTAAGCAGCACCATCTAGTTCAACACCTCGAACTCTGGAACGATCGGCAATACTTACCGAACCATTGTCGAGAGCTCTGCGAGTTCGATCGTTTTTAACCGCATTCATAACTTGATTCGGGTTTTGTGTTTCCATAGTTATTTCCACTAGTAGCTAGGGAATGTATTGTCCACCCTCGCAGAGCTCAGCATGCAAGAGCAAGGCTGCATACTCCAGGAGATCGCCCGGTACCCTGGAGACACTGTGAAGGACACCACACCCAGGTACCATTCAGCTTTCAGCCACGACATGTTTCTGGCACACGAATATGGCTTTGAGGTTACTAACGAGTAAAGGCACTGCACCTCCAAGAGCAACGATGATGAGAACAGTTATTTTAACCAAATTTCCTTGTAAATATCGCTGCAGGTGTTCTCTGAGATCTCTGTACTTCTCTTTTTTCTCGATTTCCTTGCTTCTCATGTTGTAGTCGACCGGGACCAAGAATTCGATCACGAACATAGTTCAGTCACGTTTGTCAAGGGGCATGATATCGGGTCTCGTGTGTTGACTCGGGACTATTGTCGAAAAATTGTAGCTCCAATAGATTCAGCACTCCTCGTTCTCAAGAATAGACTCTATCTTTCTTGGAGCATTCAGCAGGGCAGGGTTGCAGCCAACGCCACAAGAGCGACAAAAATGGCGGTAAAGCACTCTCGAAGCCGCATAGTGTCTGTAGATATATACGTCATTCCTGCGTGAATAGGACACCTCAATAGTGTATGTCATAGGTGCTCAGGGAGTTTAAGGACAAGCCCCGCACCAATTGCAGGCAACCTCTGGACGTAATATGCTTCTGACAACAAGATCGAGATGAGGATGGAACTCATGAGCCCAGATCAGCCTTGAGGAAAGAAAGCTAAACACGATCCAGCATCCTTAGGGTCAAAACAGTTGCTCCCAGAGCCCTTGGATCGTCAATCAAGGCGGAGGGCAGGATCAGGATAAAGGCCCACTTCAGGTCAAGAGCTGGGGCAAGCGTTGATTTGCCCTTATCAAAGTCCAGCAACATGTTTCACAGCAACATGCCCCCCCTTTCTAAAGACAAACTAGAAGTCCAGTATCTTACTGTTATGCTCTGCCAGGAAATCCGAATGCTCCTGTGTTAGTATCTCGAAGAGAGCTTGCACAAAGTGACGTAAAGTGAAGTGGTCAGGATCCCTTTTCCCCACCACTGGAATCAATTGAAGCAGAGTGTATCTCAAAGATTAGCATAGGATAGCTTGAAGTAAATGCTTTCAAAAGCTTATGCAGAAACCGTATATTAGATTCAATCAGTTATATCCTAATCTCTAATCACCAGAAAGTCCAGATCAGTAATAATCCAAATGTGCGGTGAGCCCACGCGAGGGGCATGAGCCGCAACAGTCATTGGAGTAACATAAGCTGATGCCACCACAATTATAATAACTAAAGTAGTTATCGTTATCCTAGAAATCTCTGTGCCCACCATTCAGATGCCCTCTAGGTCAACCCAATCCACTTATGGTCCTTCCGTTATCGTAAGCGAGCTGAATATTCTTTCTTCTGCGATCCATGCTAAAAAAACAGAGCACCTTGGAAAGCCAGAAGGCATGCAAGACGCAAAGAGTCGTGCTTGAAGTAGTATTTTGAAGTTGGATCACGCTGCTTCCATTGTTTCAATCTTTACACCCTTATTAATCTTTAAGCTGAAGACATCAGTCTTAAGTTTTGAGTCTTCAGTGGGAGCTAAGGGAGAGAGCGTCCTGAGTTCTTCATGGGTTTCAAATTGTTGATGGATTTCTCATCTTGAGATTGGTTTTGAGTAAACAGTAACACTAAAATGTTGGTTGATATTTTTGATGCTACTGTAATGTCTTTCAAAAATCATAGCGATAAAAGGAGACAAAAGATAAAAGATGTACAAAAAAAGGTGGAAGGTTTTGCAGGTTGCTATCTATCTTCCCTCTTCTTTTATGCTGTTTTTTCTTTGATTTAACAGAGATATTTGATGGTATTTCTCCAAATTCGGTTGTGAGATTCTTGATTTTTCATTCCAGTTGTCAGGGATTTCAGATATTATTTCCATTGGGAACGTCGGATAGAAATTTAAGTCCGAGTTTTCTTGAAATTCCAAGTGTCTCACAATTTGATTTAGATGTTGTCTCAGAAACTCTGAAAATATTGGAATCTTACAATAATTTCGAAAAAATGGCATTTATGTAGATAACCGGAAAGATTGTTTTTCTCGATTTTCGAAAAATTACTGTATCTACTAGAATTTTATCATCCTTTCAAAAAATGATTGAATAACTATAATATTTGGAGGTAACTAATCATCTTACTTGCCCTTGATTAATATTTGTGCTACTAACACGAGGGGTTAGTCACTCACGAATAATATTCAGGCTAGTTAATGATTTCAATTGACATTTGTGTTTAAAATAGTTGAAAGTTTGTTATATCCAGTTTAATCCAGACTCTGATGAGCTACACAAGATTCGAATTCTTCCTCGTCGTTATTTTTACCGCACTGTGTTATTCAGTAGGCTGAATAGGGATGTCCTTGCTAAAAATTTGATTACAAATTCCAATAAACTCTCCAGCTGACTGATTCTTACAGAGACTTATTTTTCTCATTTTACTATCTTGTGTTACATATAAGAGATTCAAGAAGATTTCAAGCGTTAAAATGGTTAAATTCGTAAGTGAATAGGCCCTCGTTCTAACACGCATTACTGCGCTTATGTTTGTGTTATCAGTGTCCATCCCATCTACGGAATTCGAGACTGAATTATAAATTTTGGCCTCATTTACTGTCATAACACATTATTTTTTGATGAAAACAAAAAATCTTCTGATATTATTTAATTTTTATAGTTTTCTTTGTATCTTATGCAGAAAATTGGATTGATAACACTTACTAATGAGATTTCAATCTCTTTCTTGCAGTATGTTGCAGTACTTTGGGGCAAACTAGAAGCATTCAGCAACACTTTTCCTATTTTTCTTTTTAATTGAGGAAGATGATTTCTGATAGCTTTTAAGCTTTGTTGTTCCGCCTCCGCTCATATTTTTTTATGAGAAAATGATGAACTCATTAAAATCACGCGAAATCGAGCAGCTAAGTTTGTTATTGAAAAATAAGAACTCAAAAAACGTCAAGTCACATGTAACGCAAATTATCCAGACCACTCACCCATCCCTGCTTATGTCAGCTTCCACGTTCCTCAAAACTCTATGGACTGTACTTTCCAAACACTTTCAAGGTAGACTGTAGAGAGGAATTCGTAAAAAGAGAAATCAAGAGCCTGCGTGTAGCAGTTGCGTTACACAAACCATTGCGGTAAGTACAACTTTTACACCTGTATTATAGCAAATGTAGGAACTCATGATTGAACGTGATGCAAGTCCCGGTGGAGGTGCTACGTTTGCGGAAAAAGTGACCAAAAGTGACCAACTAAAGTCAACGGGAGAAACCGCGGAACCTTTAGCCACAGAGCGCTTACCATAGGACACTAAAATGTTGAGATGCCTCCGCCGTCTGGCTCGAGCCGCTGGCTTTGATGAAGTGGCTGGAGTTGGTGCGAACAATATTGAGCCTGGTGGGGCTGGAAATGTTGGTAGGTGGGAAAATGGTCTTGACGAGGCTTCTCCGTTGGCATCTTACGACTCTAATCCAGCAAGGTGGGAGTAAAAATAATAGCCATATGCATCCACCTCTACTCTACTCTACCCCTCTGCCCCTCATTCGTTTCGCTCATTGCCAATTTTCTGCATCTTCGCCCCCCCTAATTCCCGGCTCTTATAACCCGGAAAGAGCGGGACGGCAAAATTGCTAACCAGTCGGAAAATTCTTTAAGGAGAAGCATCTCCGAGGGGGATTGTGATAACTTACGATTCGAGAGATTTTGACTATTTGATGTTGCGTCATGGCGGAACAGTGACGTGTCAACCAATACCCAGTCTCAGTAGGAATTCTCGCTTTATCAGGGTTTTGGTGTGAAGGCTTTCTAAGTTCAATCATAGTTCAATATAAATAACGTTAATTATTGTTCCTTCATAATCCTCTTCTAGGCTTTGTCTTTTATATTTTGTGTCCCGAGTCCTTAATTCCCATAGACGTCATTACGACATGCGCATCTTGTAGAAGCCCACTGTGGAATGGAAAGCGTCTCGCTCCACGAAGTCGCTTTCAATAAAGTCTATAAAATATTCAATCCAGGAACTTGATTCGAATTCACAGTCTTACTGTTCGAGTATGGGAATATCAACGTGCTCGCCGGGTTTTTCCTCCCTCTTTGGGTACGTGGTGGAATTCGATCCATGGCTGACTCACTTCTTTCTCTTCACAAGCCCTTACTCTTAAACGCGTTCTGCACGCATTTGCTTTTGCTTTCGGCCTCCTTTCTTAGCGTCTCGTTCGCGCGATACATCCAAAGAATGTAAGAAGAGAAGATCGCGAGTGTGTCTGAGGCCAAGTTCTATGTTGCTTTGCGTTCCTGTTTTTCTACCCATGGGTTCCTTCTTCCTCCCATGCTACCACCACCTTGTGTACCTTTTGCCCCTTTCATAATCTCTTGACCTCACGCACCTAGCCCCTACCTCCGCGGAGAACCACTTGGTGAACTGAGGTGCTATACTGGGCTAGTTTCCTGCCCCCAATTCTCCATCGAGAAGGGGACAGGAGTAAAGAAGGGGAGATACAACTCAATTCTAAATCTTCGAATTGCACACACTCGGATACAGGTACCCACGAGATAAACAGCACACCGACGCATTTCCGTTCTGGCGTGGGTAAGGACGACTTTTGACTCCGTCTCGTATGGTTCGCGAATAATGGAAACAGCGGCACAGCGGTAGCTCAAAAGAGGGCACCCTATATACTCATGACTTTAGGTGGATAAAGCCTGGCTATAATAATAGCGTTATGTCTCAAAGCCTCCTGGACGTCAAGATTTTTGAAGTTAAACTTCTATAGGCGCATTGTGAACAAGCAAAAGCTAAAAAAGGTTCAGCGAACGCTGTGCACAGTGCCTTACTCTTTTTACTTCACACACTACACAGGGTGCATGCGGGCATTGTGCGCAGCAGCCATGGGATCAGACCTTCTTGTCTATCATGTGTGATAGAAAACGAGGTGCAATCGGATACAAAACGATCGTATCGGAAGTTCTCTTTCTATTGTATGAGGTAGACAGAGGGAGTTTGTAGGTACCAAACAATGAGTTCTACTTATTTCCAGGCAATCAAACCCTCTCTGTCTACCTTACTTGATGGAAAGAGATTATTCGACTCTATTATTCCATATTCGATCGCATGTCTTTGTCTTTCTAACATAGTAGAAGTAGAAGTTCAGTCATCTTTATTCGTCTTTGGGCATCGCAGTCACACTGCCACACGTTCAGCCGGCACGTAAGTGTGATAAATTCTTACGTTAGTGTACACACTAGAAACTCCAACCAAGTCTAAATAACTACGCTTTCGGGTATCGCTTATCTCACGGCGTATGCTCGAAACATAAACATGCAGGGCCGCAAAAAACGTTTCCTGTAGGAATACATGATATTATTGATCTCTACTATTTGCAAGTGCAGGTTTTCTTTGTCAAGAATTGCACCCCAACTTCCCTTGACACAGATGTTCGCTCTCTCTTCGGATCACCGTTCGGGCTTCTACTTTCGATAATTTTTGAACATAATTTCAGAGGTCTAAGCAGCGGAATTTCGATCCGGCATGTTACGGATGCTACATGTATATACTATTCTTGTTTGCATACAAATGATAGACTTCGAACTGTCACTTGGAAATCTTTACTTTCGGAACGAAACTTTTATACGCTTGTTACTCTACTCTCTTCTGTAGCTCCTGCTACTCAGTACGCAAACCTGAAAAGTGCGCTGTACATGTTGTGTTTTCTGTATGTAGAAGATCGTTTAGCTGATGTGACCGGCACAAAACTGTTTCGATACACATTCGTAAAAATGTGTATGAAGTTATAAAAAAGTATACATGCGCGAGTGGCGACCACGCATATCTGAAATAAGCTTTCGGCAACGACGCGACGGCACAATGCAATCTTCACAGTACTGTGCTAACTGATTCCACTTCTTTTAATTACATGACTGCCCTACGATGAACCTTTTCCTCTCCTGCTCTTACCCTTCTACTTGAAAGAATGGAAGAATAGAGGCAGGAGACAGAAAGATCAATAGTGGGACAGTTTTTAAACCAAAAGGAGTAAAGTGAAAGACTGAAAGGCACTCCGCTGGTCTAACACTTCCTTTTCAATGTTTAGACGGTCTTAATGTTTCGCGATTTTTATATAGAGAAAAGCGATCATATGTTTTTTGGAAACCTTGAGTAATTGCAGAGCTTCTACGTAATAGTTTAGAGTTTTAATCACTCAAATATTAGATTAGGACAAAATAAACTATTCTTGTATATTTTATTAATTCGATTTGTCTATGGCATTTGAGAATCTTTATGAATTTGGCATATCATCGAAAAATTATTCTCTGTACTTAACTCTCGTGAACCAGGGAGATTAAAACTGGAAAATTGATTTAATCAAGAAAAACCGAGAATATTCATTTGGGGACCGATATTTCTTTCTATCGTATTGATTTTCTGTAGTTTTACGATTCCCTGACCAAATGTTCAGGCGAATGCGAGCATTTAAATAAAAAATCCAGCAGCATTCGGGCGAGGTTTGAGGAATTCAAAATCCCACAGAACTGAGTACGTCAGACATTGCTTGGAGGCTTATCATGAGAGTTGGGGTAATTGGGGATTTTGAGAAAGATTCAAGTTGAAGGGTTTAATGTCTGACGATCGTCCGTGAGGAGGGGAAAATATAGATATGTTAGAACTCGAAGAGGGTATACATGAAGTTAAAATCTAATTTAATCTGGGAAAGATCCGATAACTCATTGTATAGACCTTATAAAAATCTTTTATTCCTTTTATTTTTTTTTCATTTCTGAACGCAATATTTGACGTGGATGGCTTCTCAGATTTCATATAAATTATTATGAAACATTGATTTATTCGAAATGGGAAAAACATGTATAATAGAAATTACTTCAGGAAAGGTTGCATATCTTTTTATTTTAAAAACATTGAGTTAAATTGTTTCCAGTAAACATATTTTCAATCCCAGTACTGTTTGGAGAACTTATTCATGACACATAAATTCCTGTTCAATTTGTCTCGGCTGTGACATCAGAAGATAAATATTCCATTAATGTAATGTAATTGGTTGACTTGTTGACTAGTGAAGTGTTTCTTACCATCTTGAATGGGCCAAGTTTTATTGGTGGATCAGCAAAATAATGAAAACTTATGATTTTAAAAGAAATCTGAATTTTAGATATTCTAAAACCATTCGTAATTATCGTCACTCTTTGGTGAAGCTCTTCTTTCACGCTGACCGCGTGACGTCATTTATGGGCGATAGGGTTGTTCTTATTAATTTATACTTGGTGGATTTTTTCTCGATTTTTGCCGCTCTTACCCCTCTATAAATGTTTTTTTTCATAAATAATCATAAAGCAATCATTTGAGAATCTGCAGACATTTGCTAACCAAAATTAATTGTTTCAACAATTTTCAATGGTTTAAAAAATTGTTCCTCCAGGTAACACGTGAAATGAACGTATTTTCCGGACGGTATGAGTTATTTGAACAGTTATCATAATAAAATATCTCAACAGTTATTAAAATAACACGTATTTGTTCACGTATATCCCATTTCTTTCACTGATTTTATGTGTTTTTTAATAAGGAGAGGGGACAATATGTGTTTCTACCATATTCTAACTTTCCTGTTTTGAAGGCCGGAGGATATTAAGCGCTAATATTCATTCCTTTGTCACCAGTGTTTTCTTCGTAGCATCTGGAAATCGAAGGCGATATTCACAGACTTTTTGCAAAAAATACTGCTTCTTTTCGCCGTTCCATGTAATTATTGGGTTGTAATCAGCCATTCATTTGACGCTTCTTTCTGCAATATCATTCACTGCTTGCAAGTGTTTCAGCTTTTGCAGTGCTTTTTGGAATTCTCCGTTGGTTTTACATTCTTCTGACGGCGTATTGAGAAAAGACACTGATATATTAAAACACTCAAATAATTTTCTTTCATTGACTGTAATGAAGTCTTCAATTACTTTCTGAACGAAATTCGGAACATCCTATGGATCAATAATCAGCCGTTTTGAAGCATTATCGGAAGTGTCAGTTACTTTCTTCTGGGGGTAGAGGGGCCGCTCGAGTTCAGATAAGCGAGCGTGGAAGCGTTCAGGTAAATGGAAGTTCAGCTAAACGGAAGTCTTTGAATCAAAGAATGCCAGCGCTGCTATTTCTGGTCTCAAATACCATAAGTGACCGCAAAACTTTTGGGCTGCTGCATGAGAAATTTACGACTCAATTTTTTCATAGGCGTAAAGGTTTTGCAACAATCAAAGGGGCTTGCACAGCAATTGGCACACAAAACCAAGCTTTAACGTATAATCTTACAATAAAGGTGCAAACGTCTCTGCAAGCGTTTTTATCAAACACTGTCATCTGAAATTGATGTCGAAAAAGAAACATCTTAATACAATTCATGAATCATCTACCATGATAGAGATTGCTCCTGAAGATGAGAAATTCACTCCACGTCAGGAGTGTCCAACGCAAGGTTGGCCCGCTTCTCCTCTCTTCCGCTTTCCGAGCGCTTTATCAAGAATTCTCTCCTCATTCCACCACGGGCTTCGTCTGACTACACCTGACCACGCCTAATTTCGCGCACTGTTCAGGCAGCCCGGCCGCCAAGGCCCCCTTTCTACATCGCGATCACTGCATGAACGCATCCAAGAAAGTAAGAGTGGGGATTGACGAGTGACAGTTATTTACACCTTTACTCACGCGTTGGACACCTCTGCTCCACGTGGTGAAGTATCACCAATAAAAAACACATTTTTCGAGTAATTTCCTTTTATCTTCCCTACATTGAGGGTTTTGCAAACACTCAATTGCGAAATATGTGAATGAGGCGAAAACACATTTCGTCTCCTCTACTAATAAAAAACACATCAAATCAATTAACGAGATAAATTTTGTTTTTTTCAACAATTTTCATTCGTTCAAGCATTTGAGATTATTCTAAGAAAGCAAAGTAGTACCTACTAATATATTAATCTTTCGAAAAAAGCGAAAATGAAATATTTAAACAGAAAAAAATTGTTCAATCATTTACATTTGTTCTTGAAAAACAAAATAAAACTTAAAATTATTGAAATCTGTCAAAAATATACTGAGATAAAATGTTTCTCCTGCTTTTTTTCGGGTGATGGATATACTTGAATTATTACGTAATAATTTATTGATTGTTAAATTATACAAACAAATTATTTCAATGTTATCATAGAATAAATAACTCATACCGTCCGGAAAATACGTTTATTTCACGTCTTACCTAGAAAAAACATTCTTTTAAACAATTAAAATTGTTAAAACAATTAAATATTAGTTAAAAAATGACGAGGGATCCTTAAATGAATAATTTATTATCATTTATGAGTGAAAACTTTCAAAAAGCGTCAATGAATTGCAACATTACGTAAAAATTCAAATTTGTCACTTATGGGATTTTCTTTGTGGACCCATAAGCTCCAAATCATTCAATTTTAACATTTTTGATTGATTATTATTCTCTGATGAATTTTGAATAACATATAGAAACCCGGAATCATTTGTAACGTATTTTAGCGTTGAAATACCAGATTTATAAAAAGCTGACTTTTTCTAATGTTGAATCAATGGGAAACTCCAACGCATTTGCGTCACGCCTAATTAATAACCGATTTTGCTCAAATTCGGAAGGGATCTTTTTTTTGGACATTCGAATAAAACTGGGATATGAGAGCTACCGTGATAAAAATAATAAAGGCCACCCTTGTGGAAAATGTCATGGCTGGATTTGAAATTACCTTTATAAACAGGCTTTTTAAGTTTAACGAATAAATCAGTTGGAATTAGGTTTCTGAAGTTTCGAAGAATGCATACAGAGATATCTTTAAAAAAACTTGCATTACTATTATCAGCCTTAACAATGAAGTCTTGCTTATTCTAGGTTTGATTTTCGAGGAAGATGAATTTCACACCCTTTCCTGGTTTCACAACCGGTTCGTTACCGGCGGATAGAGTGCATCAGTTGGCCCTGGCAAAGTTTGCACAAAACCTCACGACTGATGGTCAGCATAAACTGGTTGGAGTATTAACTGCAGGAGAAGGAGGCATGCAGTACCTTCGACCACTCAACACAAATGTCTTTGGTACTATCTCTGGTGGCAGCAATCAAGAGCATCGAATAATAGCTCTGCCTATCGCCGTGCCTGAAAAAGATGGCACACAGCAACAACAAACTGTTGGAACTCAGCTGGTCGATCCAAATGCTTCTCAAGACAGAAACAGCGGAGATCAAATCAAGCATCATTTAGTGCCCATCTCTATGGGAGATTTTCCTCAAGGTAGTGCCACGATTTTCCAAATTGCTTACAGTCAGCAGGGTCTCGATGGAGTTCAATTTCAAGTGCAGCCGCAGAACACTGCGGCTACAGTTCAAACGTAAGTTCCACACATTTGATTCTAAATTCTCTTCTAAAAACTCGTTTATTTGAATAATACAAACGGACTTCCTGATACTTCATTCCTTAGAACCTTTTTTTTTTGCTGCCAGGTCGGATCGAACAACACGAAGTACATCGACCGTCGTGACAAATACCTCGCAGCAGATGATACAACAAACTATCCACCTTCCTGGAGCTCCTGAAGGCATGACCGTCGTAGCTCAGATTCCTCAGGACCTTATAATCCGTCAGGAGGTGGAAGACTCAGAGAAGGATGTCAAGGAGGGTATAACTACTACACCGGTAGCTCTGATCAAACGAGGCAACGCGAAAACCCAAGAACACCAAAACAGCGCAGATGAGTTCATAACCTCGTTGCCAGCAACTTGGACTTCTGGATCTACTGATACCGGATTCCTTTGTAGGCTGCCCGCTAGTATGGCACCCCTTAGTTTATACCGCTTCCCCAAGTTCTTGGCCGACACGAAGAAACGAGACGCCGCGGTAAAAGCCAGCTCTTATGATGTCGATGGCATGGTCGATGCAGGAAATACCGTTCCTGAACAGCAGTCTGTGCAAATTACCACCGCTGGAGGCATAACTGAGATGCCCCTTGACGTCTTTGGCGACCAGAAACTTTCTATCAAACCTAGAACCAAGAGGAATTACAAGAAGAAGCTCCCAAAGCCTAAAAAACCTAAGCCGGGTCAGGTCAACATAGTCACTGCTCTTGATGGCACGACCTTGTTCTGCTGTCCACATTGCAATATGGCGTATTCCGAGAAGGAACTCCTAGAGGAGCACCTCGTCGCTCACAAGATCGAGCGGCGCTTCATCTGTGATATTTGTGGTGCGGGTCTCAAGCGCAAAGAGCATCTTGAGAGGCACAAACGTGGACACAGTCCCGACAGACCATTCATCTGCTCCGTTTGCACGAAAGGTTTCAAACGAAAAGAACATCTGAACCTCCACTTGGTTCTTCATTCTGGACAAAAGACTGAGATTTGTTGCGAATGCGGAAAGGCTTTTTATAGAAAGGACCATCTGCGGAAGCACGAAAGATCACATCTGGTGAAAAGAGTAAAGGAAGATCCTCTGACTCCCCCTGATACTTCGCTGGATCAACATCAATCTCAACAGTGTGGAATACAATCTACATTCGACTTTCCTCATATCCAGATTCAATTAGGGCAAGATTCTCATGTGCAGATTCATCAAATAGCCGTAAGTGAGCAGTCGACGGTTGTTCTCCCCCCAGCAGTCGAAACTGGCGCAATCGCGATGATGCATCGCCAACAGCCACAGCGTTAGCAACAGCATTACGATTTTGAACTAGTTTTTTAAAGCTTCCACTAGCAAAAAAAAGAACGAATGTTTGAACACAATTTATTTTAGATGTTAGGGTTTTTGACTAGCGAACAAATATTACTAAAAAAAAAGTAGGATGTGTTTACCACAATGTAAAAATGTATATAAAAGTTGACAAAAATAAATCAACATGAAGAAAACATAACTCAAAGTTACTAACGAAATTGTGGAGTACATACAAATGTAGTGTCATAACAGTTATTGAAGAATGTTCAAACAGAATATTAAGGTATGTCATCATATCGTGATGTTTCTGTTTCACTCCTGGACATGGAGAAGCATTTTAATATTTGAAATGAATACGTATCTGGGCAGCGCTCTTCCTTTGATGTAATGAGTGTCTAGGATCGAGTTTATGTTCAATAAGATCCTATAGTATGATTATGTAATTAAAATTAGGTGCAGAAAATTTTCGGAAATATCACTAGTACAAGGGTGTGATCATTGTTCGTTAGTTTAGAAGACCAAATTCTGATATACGCTGCTCAAGAAATTTTTTTCGGAACGTTCGTTAACGGTATTATTATCTTTGACTTTTTAAAACATTTCCTTGAATATCTTATTCTCAAACTCATTTGCGTGTTTCCCTAACCTGTCCTTACAATAACGATCGGTTTTGCTCATATACATACAGCCACACTCACATGGAATCACATAAACGATATGGGTTCTGAATTCAAACAGAAAAATATCTTCTAATTCCGTGAAACAGTGAGAAGGATATTTTTTATATCCGGAAGTGACGGAAGGTAGAACAATAATTGTATTAAACTTGGAAGCAATTGTGTTGTCGACAGTCAGAAAATATGGATTTATACTACAATTTTTGGTACTCATAAATTCAAGTCTTTTGTTATATACCCAGAAAATAAACGTTCCAGATAGATATTCGATCTAAGAGTATCTCCAACGATCCTCAAGTTCAGGTTTTTGAACCTCACATCTGATAAATGGGGACACGATTTTATATCGACTAAATTGTTGAAATAATGTGATGCAATGTCATCTCAAGCAATAGTTAATTCTGAAACTATATGTGATTATGCTGTTCGCATAAAGTTCAGCTTCCTACTGATAAAGAAACGGCCCTGTCTACTGTCCATTCTTTTTTAACAGAAAATCCACTCTAAAGGGCAAGGTTACCGTGGGAAAGTATCATGACAAATTCAATTAAAGAAAACAGACTTGCATACTTATCTATCCCTTGGAGTTCAAAAATGCTTATCCATAAATGATCTAGTCTACTTTGATCTTTGTTATGTAATTTCAGTTTCCACGAGTGCTATCCAAAGATCTTATTTGCCTGATTTCGTTGTCCATATTTTCCGCTCCTATAGCAGAAATAATATTATTGCTTAAGAAATTTTCAGAAACAATTGAAATTTTTTATCTGATATCTTCTTGTTTGAAGCTCCTTGAATAGTGTAAATTTCCAAGGTGATTTTTGCAAAATCAAATCTATAAACTCTTCTATTCCAGTACGACAATAATTTTCAAATCGAAGAACATCCAGTCGAAGAGTATCTGCATATGCCTTCTTGGTTTCTTTTAAAACTTCGATTGTAGCACAGCAAATTTTTATTCTGTGTGCAATAGGAAACTTTTCATTTATCTTTAAATCGTTTCCTAACACATTATCCTTGTGTTGTGTGCAGGAAAAATATTATAGTGTACGATTTTGTATAGAAAAAACTTAGTGTGAGAAAAAATAGCCAGTACGCTTTGTGTACGAAATATTTTGTGTAGTAAAGAAAGTTACGTGAATGAAGACGAGAAAAAGAAATTATTTTTTCGTATGTAGGTTTATTGTAAACATAGGGGAGATCTCGTAGAATCAAGGAAAATCTCATGGAACCCGGAAAAATTGGGAATATTCTACAGAATCTCCAGATTTTTTGTTTATTCTAAGGTGTCGCTAAGAAGTAGAGATGGGCGATACCAACAAGAGTATCGATACATGAGTACTTCGATACTTTGAAACAACTCCGATACTTGTATCGGGGTATCGGTCACTGGAGTATTCATACTCCGATACTATGAGTACACGATACCGACTATCCCTAGTAATCTTGATCCTCATAAAAACCTTCTTATAAGATTTTATTGAACACATTCCTACAAGGAATTTCAGTTTCTTATAGTCTTTATATAAGGTCACCTCATAAGGAATTGTATTCTTATACAAAATACGAGTTTCCTATAAGGTTTCCCTAAGGATCAAAATTATAGGGGAGAATACTGATAATTGATACCTGAAATTAAGTAATTGAGCTTCCAGTTTGTTCCAGCTCCCTTAAAAAAAATGTTTCACACCTCGATACTTAGTTGAGTATGAGTAGCAGAGATGAGTAAGTATAATACGTCACGTATATTACATGGTTTTCTACGGGTATACTACCACGTATATTACGTTCTTAGTTTTTTACAAATGTATTCTACATTTATTCACGTGGCTCGATCGAATTTGACGTGACGCCAAATTGAGAAATTTATTCATTCGTCATTGTCGACCACTTTCACAAACATATTAAGTTTGGGAAGTGAAAGTACACGCCTTTATGGGACTTTTAATCAAGAACGTTTTGGAACTTATCATATACGAGGTGGTAGCAATGGGTCCTTGTTCCTTGGACTCTTGGCGTTAGTCATTCTTTTGTCAGTTATATCGTAGCTGTTCTTGAAATTCAAAGTTATAAATGTATTTTTTCTTCCATAATAACAAAAAAAATGAAAGTCATTTAGGTAATTGAAGTCGAAAACTTCAAATTACGCGTTATTAATAGTTTATCTACTGCTGCTTACTTCCGTCAAGGTGGAGTGTGGATTCGACTTAAATCTGCGGTTTTGCGGAGTCGTGTGTCCTTCACAGGTTCCCTCCTGTTTTGAGTTTTCCCTGTATCAACCGGCAGGAGTGAGGAGGCCGGCGTCCGCACGCTCTACTACCCAGGGCAGGTGCTCGCTTCTCTCCTGCAGTCAGTATTGGTTCTGCCTCCGACCTGCGCGCGGCTCTTCTTTGGCGTTCGGAGATGGGTGGCTAAGGATTGGAGCTCCGCGGATTTTGGAGCGTCTGTGAGGGTGTCGTTGAGTGGGGTCTCCCGTTATTGGGAGAGTTCGGTGAGTACTGCTGTCTGCTAATGAGTAAATACGTTCTATCCTTTCTCATGTATTGATTTTCCCACTCGATCATCTCCGATGTTGTGGGTGCCGAGTCGGATGCCGTATTCCCTCCGGTCACGTCGGGATCGATGGTTCTGGGAGAGCTATCGTGATCGTAGCTTCCGGAGGCTACATCTGCTCTGATATTCCGGGGCGATTTACAACATTTTTTGGGCCTGATAAGGCATGAGGGCCTCCTGTCTTGTATTTGGAGGATGATATTCTGTTGGCCTACGCCCATTCCGCAATTATTTCTTCAACACGCGTAACTTCGCAACCCTGATGAGTAGTATCGGGTTAGAGGTGTCCTAACCCGATACATATCGGCCTGATGAGTATCGGCAAAAAGTACTCGATACTACGAACCACAGTATCGATACTGTAGGTATCGATACTGGTATCACCCAACTCTACTAAGAAGGATATTATTTAGCTCATGAACTCAATAATTGAAATCCTATCGGAATTCGTCACGCTTGGGCATACTGCACATGATACCATAATCTATTGATATTAGTACATTTTCTGTAATAATTACATAAAAGATCTACTTAAAAATGCTCCAGACTGGTTTCTGGAATGGAATTTCACGCAAAAAAGAATTGAGTCTATACGATTTAAAATGAGAACCTTAAGATTTCTTGAAAACTGCAATTTGTATCAATGTTTCTAAAAGCCAACAGCAAAATGTATAAATCACTCAAAATAAACAGAAATGGAGAACAAAGGTATAATTATAATAATGTTGCCTCAGAAAGTTTGATGGATAATATATATTATTTTTATATTATGCATTACATTATGATATTTTTATGAAAACATATATTCACAGTGGGAAATAAGTGGTTTTCAATGGAGCTTCGTCATTATCATCTCGTCTATCGTAAATATGAATGACGATATCTCATTTTCCTTACGAATCGGGCAAGAAAATTCATTGCACTACATCGAGTAATCCTAAAATCACTTGACGATATCACACATTCCTATGGAATACAAGTTTCTTCAGTGGTATAGAGAATTTAATACAGCCTCAGTTTGGAGAACACAGTAATTTTTACAGTTTTCACTCACCATTTATCTCATCTTCAGTGGAATCATAATAATCAAACTCTGTGATGCCCTCTTCGCCATTAGATTCCATGTCACCTAAAGCACACAGATTTCCTTAATAAATATTGAAATACTAATCTTTGTTGCAATACAATGATTATGAACATTCTGCATACCAGATTATGATCATATGCAATTAGTGAATATTTTTGATCATTTTATCTTAGATTTTCCGAGAGTTTGCACTTAAGAAATTAGTAATTTCTGTGCAGGTCAACCCAATCTCGGGGCCGTACATTTTTTTCCGGAAAATTGAATTTTTTCCATTTTGCGAACAATGCAAGATATAATGAAGGAGTATAACATATTGGAATGAAAAACTTATACTAGTAAATTGAATTTGAGAATAAATCAATTTAATTCTTGAACAAGATAATGTCTGCGTCAGAATTTTAATTATGAGGTGAAATTGAGTAATTAAGTGGAACATTCAGTATGACAGAAGAATGCCAGTGAGGAATTGAATTAAATCTACAAAAAATAATTGGATAAAAAAACATAGAATTCTTAACAAAAACATTTATGATGCAGAAAATCTGTCAAGTGCAATGACACCAATTTATAGAGTAACACTAAGCGAGGTGATCGGAAACAAATTTTATGTTAAATATATCAAAAATACTTCCTTATAAAGTATCGGATTTTGACTACAGGGGAAATAATTGAAGAGAAATTGATAGATATAGAAATTTTCTTGATATATTTTCACGTTTTTTCTCAGATTACTTTCTCAAGTTCCATTTTGGAAGTTCATACTTCTTGCATCGCAGGTATTTTTTTGGATACACATTGAGTACAAAGCATCTGTAAAATTGTAATTTTTTTTTTTATATAAATTTTAATGCATACAGTATTTATATTATTTGTAATGGAAACATGAATTGAACTGTGCCCATATCTGAATCATTTCCATTGCTGCTATCCTCATCTACGGGCTGAACAATGATGTCATCTGCTGGTTTTGGTAATTGATGTCCTGCAAACCACACAGATTCATAACATCCATCTTTTTCTGTCTAACCCTGCTCATGAGGAGAAATATTAGTTGGCCATTCCAAGTATGCATATCCCTACAAATTCGTAATGTATCGAGTTCGAAGTAATTGCTGTCAAAGTTCGAATTGACAGGGCGGCAAATTAGAGGCATCGTAATTTCGAACTTGTTTTCTAAACGACTCATTCGTATTTTTCGCTTTGCAAAGTTTTGGTAAATATTATTATTCTTGCTTTATTGACTGTTTTAACATTTGGAATGCCGTACATGTGACAAACTCTTCGAAAACAGCAAAAGCATCAGGGCTTAAATGCATTCCACATAGATGACTAAAGGCTCCTTGATATTTTGATGAGTTTTTCAGTATTTTTCATGATCTTGATTTTCCTTTTCGGGAAAGCGTTGGATTGAAATCACATCCAGTAAGTGCGTGATAACCTAGTAGGGCAATGGATAAAAGTTCTCCTTGGTCTTCATGCAATTAAGTAACGTTGATATGCCGCTGAGAAAATCCCACGCCAATCTCTAACCAAACTTTTAATGCAGGACGGATGTTCTTCATGTTTCGCAGCAATAATATTAAAATTTCCGTGTCCAAACATCTGATTAAAACGTTGCAGTTCACATCTATTCTGCTTAGATGATAAGCGATCTTGGTGTCAATCATTAATCAAGAATCGTACAAGTGATTCTTTAAATTTGATATTTTTCAACTTTTTTGAAAAATCTGGAGGCCTTACATGGTCTAGTCCAGAAATTGCGAAAGCTGTTTCGTTTGCATTCCTCAATTCGTGTTTATAGTCTTTTATTGAAAGAGAAAAGTAGCGATCGAAGATTACGTGAATCTGATTTACTCCGAGTGTAAGCATTATTTATAAAACCTTTTTGGAAATATTTCCAAACAGCTTAGGAACGTCTTTCATCAAATGTAGTTTAAAAAACCATCCACAATAACGTCGTTGCTGGTTAGTGGTGCCTTACTCTCTACCTTGGTTCCTAGTAATTTCATCAATGCGGAATTGTCAGTTTTGCATATACTCCCATCTAAATGACAAAGTGAGACTAGAACCAGCGTCAGAGGATACGACAAAGCTCTAGGCAAGTCAGTATTTTGTTCCAAGGAAACCCCTAATAAACGTCCAAACAAATCTCTTTGCACTTTTGGTTCCAATTTTAATTTTTTTATTTTTGCTTCCACTTGCAAAATTTAAGATTCACATCTTTTAATAGGCTTTTTGAATCGGTTACTATCTTCTGGACACTCAGAAAAGAATTTTTCTCTTAAACTCTGCCCGCTTTCTTCGATATTGAGAAGAAAGTGGACAACAGTCACTGTTGATGCTCTACCGATACTGAAATTGAACAGAGAGTTTTATCAATCTCAAGTTCGAATGGATTTATATTCTTCTTTGGAGTCTTAACGAAATTGTCAAGATGGGCAGAATTCTTTATCATCTTGCTTTTTTGTAATTCTGAAGTTATATCTTGCGTTTTTTTTCAAGCCAGTCTCTCCATATATAGATGATATGATAGTCGATCGAATTCATTCGCTTTTAGCCCAACGCTGACGCACAGAAATGGAGTTGGAAAGTGCAACACAGCTGTTAATCTGCGTGCATCTTCAGCATCTTATGTTTGCTCTAAAGTCAAGTCAAGTCTATAGCATTGAATACAAAAAAAAGATTAGATATCAGAGGCAGCACACATTTGTATAAATCAAAATCTCCTGTTCGGATGCTTCGAGACAACAGTAAATAATAATCGATGAGTGTTACATACGTTATGTAGAATTGCGGTGTTTTTTCGTACTTCCTAGTCCGTGTTTCCTCTTCATACGTAATATTTTTTCCCAGGAATTCAGAAACAGCTGGGCTCAACATCGCATAATTTGGAAACTTCAGATTTTTAAACTCTATAACTTTTGCAACTATTTCCTCATTGCAAGTAAGCTGGAAGCGTTCGAGAAATAACTCAAAATGTAACATTCGTAGTCCAACAGCGACTATGGGATGTGACCGTTTACAGCGATTAAAATGTTTACCACCAATACATTCTCCGACAGATCCACTAGCTAACATCTCACGCTCAACCGTAACATAAGAAAGTCTTCAATCGTCAATGAATTTCCCAACATCATGAAAGTATGCTAGCACAATATGAAAAGCGCCCATATGAATGAAGAGATTGTTGAACTTTGGTTCTTCTGTGGCCTGAATTCGCATTGCAACCTTACTAATCGCCAAGTCATAAGAATTTTGCATATATTTTCTTTGACACTCCTCTGCTACTTTTTGACGTTGCACCATTGTTTCAAAAATTACATTGGTTTGAGTTGGAGACATGTTAATTGGTGTAAGGTATGATAACTTTTGCTTGGAGCTGTTATCCTCGACTATCAGGCTATTAAAAGCAACCCACACGGGTGTTTTTTCACTTTTAAAGCATGGGACAGCATCCATATCAGGTCAAGATATTTGATTTTCTTCAGGTTTTCGGGGACAGCACGTCTTCTCTCATCTTCAAGAGGTAATAATACCTGATTCATTCTAGGCTTTTTGGCATAGGCATGTATTTCGGGCATGATGGCTTCAAATGTCCTTCTCTGTCTCTTACTTTGAATTTCCGCTCGATAACAACCTTCCGTTACTAAAATTTGTGTATGATCAGCCGTTCCAAAATGACCGCTAAAATTAAAAAAAGATTTCCGTTCCTCTTCCGATTCCCTTAGTTTAAACCATGCTTTCCCGATCACTAGACTCGAAGAATGAAGAACTTTGAAGATACAACTCAATCTTCCGGAATCTCTCAAATTCCTCAAAATCTCTAAAATTCCATTGAAATCCTATTGAGAACCCTAAAAATCCTTTGAAATCCTGCTGGATCCAGTAAAATTTAGAAAATCCTTGAAATATTTCAAATCCCTCAAAATCTGTTAAATTCCCTTCAAAATCCTTAGGAATACATGCAAATTCTTCAAAATCTCTGTAAATCTCTAAAAATTCTCGAAAAGTATTAAAACCCCTTAAAAAACATGGAAAATCTTTTTGAATCCTTTGCCATCTCTTGAATGCTTTGAATTTCTTCAAAATCTATTAAAATGCATAAAAATACCTTCCAATCTCTGGAAATCTTTTCGAATGTCGTGGAATTGTTTCAAATCTACCAATATTCCGTAATATATTCTAAACTCTTTAAAAAGGCCTTAAAACCTTTGAAAGCCCTTGGAATCTCTTTGAATCCATTATGATCCCTTCTAAAAACTATAACCTTTTGAAATTCTACAGAATCCCTTATATCCGCTTGAATCTCTTAGAATTCATAAGAATTGAAACCTCCAAAATCCTTCAAATTCTTTCAAAATAAAAAATTCTAGAAATTCTCGGTCAGTATGTTGTAGAATTCAAAGGCTTTTACTCCTAATCATACACAAACATGATATACTTGGCAGAATTTTTTTTAAATTCTTCGCAACTTATTTACCGTTTGTCGCGAAAAAGTAAAATTAATAAATAATCATATATACTAACTTCATCCCAAAATCAAAATGCAAGCGTTGAGGACACTGTCTTCTCTTTCATCACATAGCCACACTCTGTACTTTTCGGGATCGTCGAAATCCTTTTCCAAGCAAACATGGTTATATTACAGTTATTTAGCTGTTAAATACCACAATGTAACATGCTATATAACTGGTGACTTTCAGGTAACTCACCTGTGAAGAGATATGTCCGCCTCAAGGTGATTTATCAGTTCTATAACTCGTGTGTTGCTCTGTTACGTAAGGATTTTGTAACACGCGTATAACCATGTTATAATATTTTAATGTTATATACAAATGTTATAATAGTTACGGAGCGGTATTCTAATGCTATGTAATAATTAGGTCACAGTTCTGTAGCAGCCATGGTTAAATTATGGTTATGTAGCTGTTCAGTAACAGATTATAACATGCAACATAACTGGTAAGTTACAGATGGCTCATCTGTGACGCAAAATGTCCGCCTTAAGATGATATTTCAGTTCTATAACTGTTGTATGACTCTGTTACGTGAGATCTGTAACACGTATGTAACCATTTTATCAAGCTTAAAATTAAAAAAAAAGAATCCTTAAAAATATGTAATCACACATAATATATGATTTTTTTTAGATATACATGCACTTCTCATAATCAATTGGTACATCGTAATTTTCAACACTTAAACAACAAATAAAATTGACACGCAACGGGGGGGATTCGAACGCACGCTTATCAACGAGCCTAACCATTCGACCACCGAGACTAGTTGGCAGCAGTTTGAAAAACGAGGAATGGATTCTTAAGCACAGACAAATTAGAATTATATGGTCTGAACATTCTAATTTTTCGGTTAACACCAAAAATTTATTATCTGAATTTTCAAAAAACTTATTGATGTAAAAGTCCCTTTTCGACGGTAAAATTAGAATATAAAAATGAAGATTGCATCAAATAAAACTAAAATTAAAAACTAAATTAATTACGATTGGGAATCATATGGTCTGAACATTCTAATTTAATAAAACTTCTTTTGATTTTCTTGCTTCCGCATTTTACAAAGTCTGCAATAAATGGTTGCATTTATCACCCAAAAGCAAACCTAACGTAAAGTAAATCTTTGTAGATCCCTCCTCTGTATCAACTTTAATTCCCTCTAGCAAAAGAAAATTTAATTCCTTCACAAGAACGCTGAAAATGGCATCATTACCATACCTGGAGATGTTTTCCTGTCATTTATAGAATTAAATAAGGCAGCAGTAAAAATGTTCTTATCTAAAATCTAACGCATGTATTTAGTACATTTTCATTCCAAATACTGTAAAAAAAGTTTCATCTACCTTAAATCTTAAATGATCGATAGCCCCCGGGATACGGAAAAATGCTCCACTAGGTGGTACTTCGCCAAGGAAAATTATTACTAATTCCAAAAATTCCCTATAATCCTCTTTAGACTGCTGTTTCTTCAAAGTATTTTAAACAAAATCAAGGATTCGAGATACGTCGGCTTGATTGAAACGTCCTTTGACCTTTTCGTTTTCAATCCATGATTGGAAATAATCAACATTGATTCCAGGCCAAGCTTTTTGAAAATTTTTAAAGACCAACACAATCGGACCTGTAGTTTTACCCATCTTTTCCTCGAAAACGCTTCTGAGAATAATTATACATACTCCTAATTTTTTCACATTTCAGTTTTTCAATTTAATCTTGCATCGTTGAATCTCTTCTTTTTCTTTTAAAGCTGAAACTGCCGAATTGACGTCATCTTCGAGCGCCAGCAGTTTGGAAATCAAGTACAGATATAAATGTATCAGTTGCTAGAGAATCCGCTGATAATATTATGGTTCATTTGGTACAACCTCGTCTCTCAGAAGATACAGAATTGGAAATTTAATCACCAAAAGCGAAACGGGCAAGAGGGAGCCGTGAACTAGTGACTCCTAAGCTTTCTGCGTCCTCAGGTAAATGTAAAATCAGTGACAGGGATTCAGTTCATATTCTGATTGCAACGACCGAGGCGCTAGGCCATGATGTGCTAAATTTTCTCATAAACAGGTCGTCCATTCATATTGCAAGAGAGAAAAAAACGTAAAGAAATCGCGACTGTAATTAAAGAGCAGTTCGTGAAAACGAAATCGGAGGCTGCTCTCGTGCACTGGGATGTTAAGTTACGGAGGCAATTTTCAATTCGCTCCCTACCTGCTCGAGAAAGGGTCCAGCCGTAGATAATGACTGCGATGAATTGCTTGAGTGACCAGAGCCTACGTCCCTTCCACTCCACGAGTGACACACCTGTCTCCTCTTCTACTGCTCTCCCTCAAGCAATGTCTAGCC
>WSXT02206527.1:0-18178 GCA_011762715.2 Neuroterus valhalla
GACACATGGAAAATGCTTTTGAATTTGATAAATAAAATCATCCCCGGTTTAAGGAATGATCGAGCAAGATCTAGTAATGTTACACCACCAACACTTTTGCCTCTTTAATGGCCGAAGAAAGTTACCCGTTGCTGCAGCCCAACTTCCTACCCCAAGGAGGGAACCTCCATTCTGGGTTTGCCGCACACCCTTGATTTTTACGCCAAGGAGATCCAGTTTACCGTGTTACGTAACCCTCGGAGGATCCAGTGTAGCTTAAACCCTCAGCAGGCCTGATCGGCTTTGCATTTGGTCGAGCTCGTTTTTGAGGCTCGTTTCCCATCGCTGGCCTCTTAAAAGGCTGCTGCTATTCCGAGAAACGTGTGACTGCAGGTTGTTGAACCTGCGCCCGAGACTCCGATTTCTTTAGCGCAGGTCGTGTAGCGCTAGGCTCGGGGGGACTTTCAGTGGATTCTTTCGCTCTCTTCCTTTCGTTGGAGGCGAGAGTTTTCCTGGTATCTTTACTTGTTCAAGTCCCCTTATGGAACTTGTTCAATGTCCTTTCCTGAAGCTTTCTGGCCTTGGAACTCGTGTCGAGTTCTGGCACAATTGTCTTCACGAAGTCATTGTGATACGTCTTTTCCAGCCAACTAGGGACCTCCTCGTTCACTTCAAGAAACTTCTCCTGCATCACGTCAAAGGATGTTTTGATCTTGTTCTTCAAAAAACGCAACTCCGAATTGTGGGTTTTGTCTACCTCTTCAACCACATCAATTTTCCCACCAAATACGTCTAGGCACAAACTGTTGTCTTCAAAATTGGTCTTTATATCGTTCCGACGAGTAGGTAGAGAAGTACCAGGTACAACACGCAGAGTGCCGCATGCGGAGATAACGTTTACTCAGAGAGCGTATACTCTCGTAGATGTCGTGATATCCTAGAGACACTGTTTGCGACACCACACCCTGATGCCATGCAGCCCTTGCCCCTCTGCGCAACTAGAGGACGCGCTTGATTGCCTGGTAATAGGCACCGATAGTTTGTGTTTGGACCGTGAGGCGTATTTTATTTCCGCCCTTCCTTCTGTTTGCAGCGGGCATTCCCATTCCCGCCGTCTTTAGAAAAGCGAAGTAGATGTCGAGGATGTCGGGTTGATGTTCGGAAGAGCTGGGGAAATGGGTGGGTCCTGAGGAAGCCTCAATGGTAAGGTTATGGCGAGTCGCAATTTTAAGGAGAGCATCACCTTTTGTGTCATTTTCTGGACAACTCCAGGTCCTGTGTTTGACGTTAAGATCGCCAGCAACCAGAGTAAGGGTATTAGAGTTGAAGAGATCAGGAATTTCAGAATTATCGTTGACACTCGGAGGAGAGTAAATTGAGAGGATGCGAAGAGGATCTGAGGCGAGGTGAATTTCGACTCCAACTAGTTCGCATGGAGTAAGTTTGTGCTGATGGCTGAGTGGCGGAGAGAGTTTCGAACAAGAAGCGCTACACCACCACCTTTAGGAGAAAATCTATGTTTCCCTAATATAGAGAAATCGGGAACATAGAGTTTCTTCGTTGGATTGAGATGAGTCCCGGTAATGCAGACAACGTCAATTGATTTGTCAGTAAAAAGTAGAGACAGTTCTAATCGCTTTGGGACCAAGATGCCGTTAGCGTTCCAGGTCAGAATAGAAAGTTTATTCTTATGAGTACTGAGGGGTTGGCTGCTGGATGGCCGCAGCGATGGTGGAGAGAAAGTCCTGAAAAAAATGCTGAAGTTGCAGATTCTGTAGAGGATAGGGGGATTAAGGATGGTTATGGACTTTGGGCGGAGGACAAGCTGAGATTACATCAGTGAAGGAGCGTTGGGATGAAACGAGTTTGGTGGCGCTACTAGGTGTAGGGAGAGGGGTTGGGGTCAGCTTCGGTTTTGGAGGTGGAGGAGTTACGTTCGACTTTGTGCCAGGTAAATGAGGAACTTTCGGGCATCCGCGGAAGGTGGCCCAATAAGGGCCTTTGCAATTAGAACAAGATGGAGAAGCATCTTTATGTTCTGTGCGCTTGCAAGAGGCAGTGGCGTGACTGCGCCCGCAGAAAGCACAATACCAGGAGGCATGGCAGTAATTAGCAGTGTGTAAGAATTTAAGGCAACGACGGCAGTGAGGAATAAGGTTGGATTTTTACATTGCTTCAATTTGCACTCTGAGGGCAGCGAGAATTTCAATGTCGAATATCGACTTGGCTGAGGGAGAGGATTAGTCCAGATGGACGACCACCAGGGGCCAGATTTTTTCACCTTTTTTCAACTCGCTTGACGGAAGGAATTTCAGTTTGGAGTTCTTTGAGTAGAGATTCTTCAGAGAGAGCTTCATTGACTCCTCTAATCACAACGATAAGACCTTCATCTTGATCGAGCTGGTTAGTATTGTATGCCATTTTGCTTTTATATAGTTTATAGGCGAAAGCGCGAAATTTATCAACAGTTTTTGGGTAGACGACTATTGCGTCGGAGGTATTTTTGGTAAAGTGGATAGGAAGTCCGCTTTGAGAAGGGCTGAGTGGATCATAAACCAATGTTCTTTCTGGAAGATACGGATAGGAGGAGGATTCCGCTCCTTGGCAGCTGGCTCGTCTTCATCGGATGAGCTTGGGAGAAAAAAATCATCGTCGGGAAGTGGAAGAGAAGCAGATTAGACTGATATAGTAGGACTGGCAATTCGCTTGCGTTTGTTACGCTTAGATTTGGAGGTTTGGAAGGCATTAAGAGAGTCTTTGGATGAGGTCGAGGTGTATGTGGGACTGAGCAGTGTCCATTGATTCTGTGCCATCGGTTGGACTAAAAGATTCGGAGATTGGGTTTGAAGGAATTTTTGAGGAGAGTACTGCCTCGCAAGAGGCGAGAATTTTCCGAAGGTCGGAAGCTAGAGAGACAATTTAAGCGACGGTGAGAGTAGTTGGGTCGGGACACTAGAAGTTGGTAGAAGAAAGTGGAGCCAAGGATTGCTATTACATTTTTGATGTGCGGGTTGCCCTGAAAAGGGCAGGTTCAAGGCAGTGCAGTAAGTTCACTTCGTTGCGTCTGGTTGCGTTTAGTGAGTCCGTTTTATTTATACGCTCTGTCTGAGCGAAGGACCTGGAAGGGGACAGTGATGTCGCAGATTGGCTGTTGCGAAGGGAGTGGGACGCGTGAATCAGTGATATGCCATTTCGATGAAACCTGGTGTGAGATGTGGTGAATGGTCGCTCGCGAAAAACAGGGGCTGGTGAACGACGATTTGTCGATATAGTGGGATACACGCATCTTCTACTGAGTTGCTGTTTGATGATCCCTGCAAGTCTGTATTTATTTTTAATAAAAAAATATCCAAGTGATTCCTCAAATCGAAATATTATTCGCATAAGTATTTTCAAGGAAACTCATACATTCAAGGAAAAAGGGAAAGTTCTCTTGAAAGAAGCAGGAAAAAAAGAAAATTCTTGAAAACTGCTGGAGATCGGGAGAACAGTTTAATAAATGTATCGGTTTGAGAATCTGAATTGTTTATTGATTGCCCATACAAAACATATTGTACATTACATACTTTGAGATTACCTACTCTCGTTAGTATCTAGATTTTTTTAGTCTTTTTACTACCGTCAGTATCTGCATCAGCGGGCGGTATTTCCATTGTAGGATCCACATTATGTTCTTTATATTTAATCATCTTCTTACATTCAGATCCAAGTTTTACGCATTTTCTAATGCATGCCATGATATTATCTTGATCTACTTGAGCTTTTTTCTTCAATTCACCAATAAGTTTATCACAGCAACTTTTCCCGGACTTGGAACAGAAAAAATAATATCATATTATCAATTGTTTTAAAGTGTTTTTGAGTCATTTGTACCAGATGAGAATTTTTCATCAAAAAAATCAAATACAATTTCTTGTGAAAGAAGACAGCCTTTCTAGTCTGTTGGGATCCAAATCCAGAGCCTTCTGGTTTGTTCAGCGCTGAACTCTCCCGAAGCTCAGTTGGTAGAGCACTTGTCGGGAAACGAAAGGCCTTGATTTCGGATCCCAATATTATAAGAATTCGGTACTGTTTTTTACGGAAAATTGTAACTAATTTCTTACTTCGACATAAGATAATTAAATAATTTGGTAAAACTGGTTCGGGAAAAAGTACATACACTCAACGCTTGCCTGGGGGCCTATCGGTAGAGGGCCAGTTTCTCGGCCGTTCATGCTTGAGTGATTCTATCCCTCCCCCGACCCTCGCACAACGCAGCACGACAGCCCATCAGCCTTGAAAAGGCAGTACCGTAATGCGTAGTATAGAAGTTGTCAACTCGGAGACTTGCGACGCACGTATTCATGCACCGGTTCACAGACTATACATACGGCCCTGAGTGTTACCCTTCACCTTGTCAGTCTTCGCTTCAAATCTGGTTCGAACTTGATTTTTAATTGCTCTCGCCTGGAGGCCACAACCTCTGCTACCAGCCTCCAGGCAAGCGGTGAGTGTATTGAGTTCTTCATCGATATTAGAATAAATATTTTGATATTAACCTGTGAATCATTAGTTTTTTCTACTTCATCATAACACTGATTGCACTTTTTTTCTGTGGCATCTTCATTTTTCATGTATTTCTGGAACATTTCTTCATTCCAACAGGTTTGAATTAGTGCATGAGAGCTGATTCCTTGTATCTTCACAGCGTCAGCTGCATCCTAGTTTGACAGAAGAAGAAGCCAATGGCAATTTTTATTTATAAACAGTTGTTCAGGAATCGGACATTATTCTTGGCAACTTACATTAACAGTTTTGGCTACTTCATCTATGACCTCAATTATTTCATTGTAAGTTTCGAAACCTAAGTCATCCAGATTCTTAGCTCCCTTATCTGCAAAGACGGTCTGTAAAGATAAAAAGTCAATGGTTGAAAAATTCAATAATGAGAAGATGGAAATATGATATATCCTGAAGGTATACTTTCTCGATTTTCCAATCATCCTATTGAAAGCTGAAAATAGTTGAATTTGCATTTGTCAATGGAATCATTTATTATTTCAGATAGAATATTTTCTCTTTGGTTGAAAATCAATTCATTATTGTTCCAGAATTAATCTCCTTTTTCGAAATACAACGTTTTTGTTCAAATTCAGAAAAGAAATGTTCTCTTTGAAATATTAACAGTTTTATTCTTTAGTTGAAAATGAGCAATTGTTAGTTGAGAATTCCAATTTTTCTTTGATGAAATATTGCGAAAAATGTGAATGATGATTCGAGAAACAATGTAATGATGGAAATGTTATTTCGTAAGAATTTTTCAATTACTTACTTGGGAGGCACAGAAAGCCAAGAAACAAAAGATCGCACACTTCATTATCGAATATTTAATCTCAGTCTGTGATTTCGACTTTTTATACTCAATAATCTCCACGTGAAATGTTTATTTAAACGACGCAAGAACAATTTAGAATGGAAAAGTTGGGGAAGAATGATGAAATTATCATTCTTCCATGTTTCTATGGATGTAATGTTTGATCAAAGAATCTGTTTTTCTAGAATCTTCGTTCAAATTGTAACAATTTGTTGACATAATTTTTTACGAGACGCAGGTTGTAGTCGATATGTTTATAATCCTGAAAAAATTAACCGAAATTTTATGGGTGGCTGGATTCGTATCTAATGTCACGCATGTATCACGTGTACATACAAATGGAGGTTTTCATTTTATGATATTGTTGTAAATTTTCTTTTGCAATTCCAGATATTCAAAAATAGATGAACTAAAAAAGATCTTTCATTGAAGGGAAAAATAAAATTTTAATAAAACGAATAAACTTACAGCCGAAAATACAAATGTTCAACTGTTGAGATTTTTCATTTGAAAAGGGAGGAACACCTTTATACTTTATTGTAGCCAAGAGAGATAAATCGTCAAGTAAATAGATGAATTTTTGACAAAATACATCGTTTCAGCTCCATATAGTTTGAGTTCATCTAAAGGAGATAAAATTACAACCAGAAACAGTGTGAAGGAATGTAGTTAAAAAGTCAAGTTTAACTAAAAAAAAGTCAAAGTTGGAATTTCCGATCCGAAAAGTAGAATCATATACAATACAGTAGAATTGAAACCTCAAAATGTTTTTTCAACAGAAAAGATCATTCTCAATCGAATAGTCGCATTCTCTACGAAATAAATTGAATATTATGAATAAAATAACCGTGTACGTGACGTTTTCTAGGTACACAAACATCAAAGGAATAATTTATGAAGACAATAAATTTAGGTAAAATTTCTTCAGTCAGTTAATAATTCTTGTTTTTTTTTCATTTCGCAATAGATACTCGTAAGAACGCTGTGTCGCTAAATGTGACGTGCTAAGATCAAGGACTATGTGACTTAAAAGTTCTGCAAGTTTCGTTATGTTTATAAGATGAATGTACAACAAATTCCTTGCATTTTGGACCAAAAAGTTGCAATTTCAATCGATAAAGATCATTTCCAAATAAGAAGCAGCATTTTCAAATAGGAAAGAATAAAGTGTTTACAGAATAGTTGCATTTTCAACCAGAGGTGAAAGTTTAACAATAAACAACCTGAAAACCCTTTTTTCTACAAACAATTTATCCTCGATGCAGCAATGACAAAACCAATAAATATAATAATAAATTATCACGTTTTCAAGCCTTGCTAGCTCACGTCGGATCAACAAAAATTTATTTTCCTCGATTCTTTGTTCAAACTATTATTGGTTAGATTTTTTCACATGAAATGGCTTGTCCCATGACATTCGAATTCGTGTGCCATAGAATAAGGAACATCCTTGGTTGACAATTCGTTATCGCATTTCAAACGAATTTTTAATTAAAAATAGTTTTTGTTGCACTCTTATCACAGCGAAGGTTTTATTTACTGTCCTTATTCCAAAAAAGACACATTGACCCAAAAATGTAGATTTGCAACAACGCAATAAATTATTACCTTGAAGAATACATTTTTACTGCTATATCCAATATCGAACGAGAGAAGACGGAATTTCTACCAGAATAGATGGATTCTCGAAACGATGAATTTTCTAAAGAACAGTAAAGTTTCTAACTCAGAATGATGTATTTCAAATAAAAATGTTAGTTTCGTACCAAAAAATGGGATGTTAAAATAAAAATAGGTCAATCTTCTGTCAAAAACAAAACGTTCGTTGGTGTCTAGATCTAAGCCTTCTTACTTCCTCCAGTATCTTGATTTTGAGGCTTCATACTTGGTTTGAGATCAAGATTTTTTATGAACCTGGTCATTTCTGGAAGATCTCAAAATGTATCTTCCTGCATTCGGCTCTAAGTTTACCGCATTTTGCAATACATGCACTGATATAAGAAATCTTCTCATGCTGTAAACAGAAGAAAAAAATTTTTTGTCATACTCATGTTAAAATTAGCAGTAAACTCCGGTGCAGTGGGGCAATTTCGATGGTTTTGCTATTCTCAAATTGTGGAAAGATTCCTATCGGCTGGAACCCCCTCTTTCCCCGAAAAACCATTTCCCCGAAAATCGCTTTTGCATTACTTCAGGGACACGAGAGTAAGGCCAGTTGCACCGTCTGCTGTTGTGGCTGCATGCCTCTCCACTTCATGCACACCCCACCAAAATGTACGCATCGTCCTTAGTAGTGCGACGAAGTTTCGCAGCAGCCTCGTCGGCCTCCGAGATCTTGGCAGGGGTTTACCGTATAGTACTTTGAGGTTACACTTTTGGTGCCGCCTCTCAGTACACCCTACTCCTTGCGGTTCCTGGAAGATGGTCGGTCCGGGAACCTCCGTTTTTCGCAGCACAGAGGTAACAGTGTGGAGTACTTTCGCACTTCGCGGAACTGTTTCCCTCCCAGCAGCAGGACGTCAAACCTGTACCCAGTTTACGTTGAGATGTCCTGTCTTAAGGATCTTTGCAGCGTTTTTTTCTGCCATTTGAACATAACTACATAAGCTTTCAGGTTACCCCTGGAGGGTTTCTTCGTGAGTCTTACCTTGACTTCGTTTGCACCTGAACCACCAAAATGTGTCTTAAGAGCACGAACAACCTTACTCGCCTCTGTCGAGGGCTCGAGGCCATGAATGTCGAGTTCCAAATGGGGAACAATCTCACAGACTCTTTCTTGGTTGACCACTGCCATCTTTGACACCTTTTTGGTCGAAGAAATCTCTCCCTTGCTTCACCTCACTTCCAACCACAATCAGGATCACTTCATCCCGGGTATGCCGCACATTCTTGATTTTCATGCCAAGGGTTACCCAGTGTTACCCTGCTCCGTATCCCTTGGTGTTTTCCAGAGTAGCTAAAACCCTCAGCAGGCCTGATTGACACTGCTCCGGGTCGAGCTCGTTTTTGAGGCTCCTTCCTCTTCGCTGGCCTTTCAACAGGCTGGTTCAACTTCGAGGAACTTGTGGCAGCAAGTTGTTGTACCTGCGCCCGAGTCGTTACCCTCTTTATCGCATGGTCTCTCGAGAAATTTTAGCGGACTCTCTTGATCTCTTTCTCTCGCTGGAGGCGAGAGTTTTCCTGGCATATTTACTTGTTCCAGTCCCCTTATGGACCTTGTTCAATGTCCTTTCCTAAAGCTTTCTGGCTCTGAAACTTTTGTCGAGTTCTGATCCGATTTCCCGCACGAAGTAATTGTGGGATGCCTCTTCTAGCCAACTATAGAGCCCAATACTTTCAAAAAGTCACCGACTTATCGAGTCCATTTCTTATTACCATGAACATATTCCTCTTCGTAGCGCAAAACTGTTTCATAGTGTTTAAGAAATAACGACGACTGGCGTGGGCCAGCGAGGGAAGGACGCTGCTCAAGTCTATGATCAGTCAAAAGAGAATAAATCCGTCCACAAAAATGTCCAGGAGCTCAAATGCCGAGGCAAACAAATTGTATCAAAAATATCGGAGGTGGTTAAGGGAAATTAGCACAGATGAAGCCTCCGTAAGCTACGATCACGATGGTTTTCCCAGAACCATCGATCCCGATGCAACTGGAGATGATACGTCATCCGACTCGTCACTTCCTAAAACATCAGAAGACGATCAGGTCAGGGAAACCGAATAAGCTGAATGCAATGGAAGCGTACAACCTGTTCAATGCTGATTCCTGAGTCCATGATCCGTCTGCCTGCAGGGTCAGTCTAAGGAAGGCTGCTCGATAACATCTGACAATAACTGACTGCGGAAGAGAAGTGAGCATCAGCCCTGGGTGGGAGAGCGCGCGAGCGCTGGTCTGCCCACTCTTGCTGGTCGATACAGGGAAGTATGAAAGCTAGAAGGAACCTATAAATGACACAAAACACCGCGAAATCGCAGCTGTAAGCCAGCAGCAGATGAATTATACACGCATAGAGTTAACCTCCTCGTTTACTCCACGAAATTCCTCCTGCATCACGTCGAATAATTTTATGAACTTGTTCTTTAAAATACGAAACTCCGATTTGTGTCTGTCTTCAACCTTTCCAACCACATCGATTTCGTTCTCAAATAACTCCTCGCACAAACTCTTGTCCGGAAAATTGGTCTCCATATCCTTCCCACGGGGGTCTAGAAGTGTAAGGTCTACCCCCGCAGAGCGCCACATGCGAAGGTAACGTCCGCTCAGAGATCGTATACTCTAGGAGGTGACGTGATATCCTAGAGACACCGTTTGCGACACCACACACCCTGGTGCTATACAGTCCCTCTGCGCTGCTAGAGGACGCGCACGGTTGCCTGGTCAAAGGCGCTGATAGTTTGTGTTTGGTCTGCGGGGAGTATTTTCTCACCGCCCTTTCCTCCGTTTCTGGTGAGCATTCCCCTTTCCGCCACCCGTTGACGTGCCGAATAGGAGTATCATTAATCCCGCACTGCAGACATGTGCTACTGCATATTATGTCGATGGTTAGCGCTCTTTAGAATTCGCAGTGCACCCGACGTGTCTAGTGTGCGTTTGGCAGCTAATATTGAGTTAAGTGAGAGTGTGTTATATTTATACGCTTGGTCTGAGAAGAGAGCCCCGAGTGGGACAGTGGCGTCGCAGATTGGCTGTTGCGAAGGCTGGTTATTCTATCGCCAGGCACCAGTGAGGCACCTTAAACAAGAGTCGAAAAATAATCATTGTCCAGGAAAAGTACAATTAAGTAGCAGTTGGAGCAAGAATGAGACAAGCTTTCACCCGCGGTAAAGACAAACAGATCGATCTAGTATAAGGCTATCCGTTTGTCTCTTGAAAGTTCAGAAACTTGCTTTCCTCTTGCTCTGACTGCTCTTCAATAATAATTTTTTCAGAAAATGATAATTTTTTGACTCTTGCTCTAGGTGTCTCGAATAAGCCAGAGACACGAATACCCCATTTCACTAAGTTAGCTCTTTCCTCATCAAGTGTGTAGTAGAGTATTCCCTTCTTTGTGAAAAGATCCTGATTCTTTTCATGGTCTTCTGCCAAGTCCGTAAAGATTGCAACTCTCAAAGAATAACTGTTCTTCAATATATTAGGTTTCCCTTTGGCGACCTCATGTATAAAGTTAATCAGTATTTCTAGGTATTCCATTCTCTTTCAATCATGAGAAGTGGTTTTTTGTGTTTCCAACTATCCTCTTCGGAGGTAATCGCTGTGACATCATCATTGGAATATTTCTTAGGCTGAGCCTCGCCTGTTTGGTTCCTTCGTCATCGTGATCCATAAGTCAGTAGACAGTATTTTGAACCGATCTGGGAGCTTCAGTAGGCTCTAGTCAATCGCTTCTTACCTCGAGTATGGCACAAACTTCTTGATCTTGCCTTCTGCATCTCCTGTATTCTAATTGCTGACTATTAGTTTCCCTTATTTGAGCATTACTAATGGGAGGGAGAGTGACCACAGGCCACCTTCTCCACTTATTCACTTGTTTTATCACTGTCTCAAAATTTTCGAAGAATAATTCTCGTGAAACTTCGTCCTCAGAGCAGTTAACTGCTCAGAGAACAAGTTTTCTGATCTAGCGTCTCTGGTCGGCGTTCAGGGGATCGGGATTGCATTGAACTTTTTCCTTTCAAACTTCAAAGAATCTTTATTTTCCTTATTCTTAGCAATACAGGTTTGTACTTATGATTCCAGTTTATATCTAGATGGTTCCTACCTTAGGTGTTCTTATATATTTTAGTTTGTAATGTGTAAGTTTTCTAATCACTATAGTTGTATATATGATATATCTGTTACCAGAAAATTAGAAGGAAAAACCTGTTCTTTAATATTGACATAGAATCAAAAGGAATAAGTTATGGCTATGCTTATTACAATATTTACAAGCTTGAGAACTAGAGATTTGGTGTTGACATTGTAAAGTTGGTAGAATAGCTTTTATAATTTTTGTTGCAGTGACTAATATGTGGAAGCTTATATTCAACCTTGAAAAGTGCTTCGTGATATTTTATTTTACACATTTCTGATTATACTTTTTCTACTTCACAGGTTGCGTTTAATTTTTGTTCTTGTTTGAAGGGGCCGAGGAGGAAAAATCTTCAACAGACACCCAGGAAATGTGGGTAGTGTCGAATATTGAGTGTGGGTTGTATTTATATACTTGGCCCAAGCGTAGAACGCGGGGCGGGACAGTGACGTCTCGGATTGACTGCTGCGCAGGGGGAGGGAATGCGAATCGGTGATTAGCTAGCTATATACGAACTGTGTGGAACATGCGGTTATTGACCGTTTGCGAAAAACGGGGAATGATGAACTACGATTGGTCGATATCGTGGGATCCGCGCATCTCTGACTTCGTCTCGCTTGCCTTTGTTTACAGCTAGCCTAAATATATATATTCCTAATGAATAGTTAACAGGCAAATATTCAAACCAGAATAAAATTGATATCACTACTTATTATCAATGTCAGGAATTCTTATTTCCGTCGATATCTTTATTTTCTTTGGTCTCTTCACTTCCGTCAGTATCTAGTTTTGCAGGCTTCGCACTCGGTTTCACGTCTAGATCTTTGGTGAACTTTACTATTCCGAGAGGATGATCATCTGGGAATATCTTTTCGCATTTGATTCCAGGTTTGAGACATTTTACAATGCATGCACTGATGTTATCTCGATCAACTTGAGTTTTTTTTTTATTCAGCAATTACTTTGTCACAACAACTTTTTCCAGACTGTAAACAAAAAAAAAAGATTCCTGTTATATAAGGGATTTCTTGAGTGCAAGATTGTTACACAATTTGAATGTACGATTCTCATTCGACTCATCTGAATCAGTTCTCATAGAAAATTTTGTTTTATCATCCGCAAACCATAAGCCTACTGCATGAACCCATTCAAATAATGAAATCATTGGAATATCTTGACGTCACTTAGACTGGACGAGAATATTTTAATTTTGATATACACTACAACGTCAATCTCATTCCACCCGAACTCGCATCTTCCTCGAAACGCGCCCGGGGGAACGTTGTCAGTAGTGTCCCAGCATAGATTTTCGCAACAACGCTTCAGTTGGCGTCAGTTATTCGCGTGTATTCGGCTCCGACTGTTTACGTTTCAGTTCACTCGATCTCGTTCCAAGGCCGTCGATACCCAATCTCGAAACCGGAATGAGATTGAGGTTGCAGTGTATAATAAATTTTGTTGAGAAGAACGATGGCCTTCTTACCCCGCTGGAATCGAACCCAGGACCTTTTGGTTCGCCTAGCGCTTGGAGTCCTCCGTAGCTGAGTTAGTAGAGCACTCGTCGAAAAACAAGAGGTTCTGGGTTCGGATCTCAGCCAAGAAGAAAGTGTGTATTTTTTGCAGGGAATGGTTTCCAATTTCTTCGTTCGAAATTGAATGAATCAATGATCATATAAACCTGGATTGGAAAAGAGCACATATTGTGTTTGAGGAAGGTTTTGAAAAAAATATTATGATTATAACCTGGAAGTTATTCGTTTGTTGGGCTTCATCATAACAATGGTTGCATTTTTCTCTTGCGTCCGCGTTAATTTTTATGAACCTTCTAGAAGTATCGTCCTCCCAACAAATTTGGGCTATTTTAGAAGACTTCGTTCCCTTTTGCTTCACAGCGATTCCTGCATCTTCGTAAGGGAGAAAAACAGAAAAATTACGGAATTTTTTCCCAATCATCAATTATTTAGGGATTGAAATTTTTTTTTGGCAACTTACATTAACAAAACGGTCTAACTCGTCCCAAACGTGGTCGATTTCAGTAGTAGATAACCAACGTAATTCTTCCAGATTCTTTTCTGTCTTATCTGCGGAGACTATCTGTAAAGATCAAAATTTGATGGTTGAAGAAATGATTGAGGAACTGGATTATCCTTGAACTTCATCGTTGAATATTAATGAAAAGACAGAAATATTATAATTTGATTCACTGTCGAATTTTCGATATTTCTTATGCAAATATATTTTCATTTTGAAGCTTTCCCAGGGTTGCTAGGGAACCTAGAAACCTAAAAAAGGTCCTAGGATTTCGAAGAAGAGTTTGAAATTTTTATAGATAGTAGTTGATTCAGGTGGGATTCTATCAACACATTCCTGTTATCCACATTTTATCGACATCAAGAAAATTCCTCAGCTGCAGTAGTTTGTGTCCGTGCTAAGCTTCTAGAGCATTCTTGATAACGTCATTAGTATTTTCTAGAAGCTTGGAACGGATACAAACCACTACAGCTGTGGAAGGTTGTCGATTTTGGTCAAATGTCAGTAACAGGAATCCGTGGATATGAATCGCTTGGGTCGTCAACTATTTTTCTGAAATTTGATTACAGGAGACTTCCGTTTAACTGAACCGCTACGCGACGTAAACATTCGTTTAGCTGAACTCGGGAGGAATTCCCATCACTGTCTCCCTCCGCATGGGTGTTTCTAGGGGTGACTCCTAATTGGTTGCTACCGTCAGTTGCCGTGTCTACTCGAGAGTAGTGGGGATAGAGGGGGCCGCTCGAGTTCAGTTAAACGAGCGTGGAAGCCTTCAGGTAAATGGAATTTCAGCTAAACGAGGGTTCAGCTAAACGGAAGTCTTCTGTATTATTTCAGTACTTTTATGCCATTTCAAAAATATATAGTTTTTTTAACTTTTAGCTGAAATTCTGAATGCAAATCCCCAGCGCAACAGTTACATGTTTAACAAAAAAGTTGAATTTTTAACCAATCTTCCGAATTTTTTTAACAAATAAGATTCAAGTTTGATGATAAACAATTGGATTTGAAAATTCATCTGATTGACAATGATTTCTCTCGGTCGAGAATTCCATTTTCCATTGAAAGTCAATTCAATATTCGAAATGTAATTTTATAGAAATTTTTAAACAACTCACTTGGAAGACACAGAAAGCCAAGAAACAAAGGATCTTACACTCCATGATCGAATATTCGATTCTATTCTGTAAATTCGTTGTTGAATGCTGAAAATGTATGATGTGACATGTTTATTTAAATGACATGGGGAAAATTCAAAACAGGAAAGTTGGGAAAGAATGATAAAATTTCAATGCTTTCAAGCCACAGCGAATGCAATGTTTGATTGAGAAAATCTGTTTTTCTAGAATCTTCGTTCAAATTGTGAGAATTTGTTGACATAATTCTTTACGCAACCTAGCTTGTAGTCGATATGCTTATAACCCTAAAAATTTTCACCGTAATTTTATGGGTGGCTTAATTCATATCAAGTAGCATGCATGTATCACGTGTGAATACAAATTAAGGTTTTTAAAAAAGAAATTGTTGTACATTTTTGTGTGTTATTTCAAATATTCAAGGTTGAATAAGAAATGTTGTCTGTTACCGTTTGAGATTTTTTAGAATAATTTAAAGACAACCCTATATGCAGAAATCATGGCATATTCCTTTCTAAAAACAAATTCTCAAGGGAAAAGGGAATTTTGGAGTAAAAAGATTCCTTAGTCATGAAATTTAGGAAAATTTCCACAGTGGAGCTGGATTCGTAACCAAGAATGATTTTTTTGTCAAGAGGAAGACTAATTGTGAACAAACTGGTGAATTTGTAATCAAGAAAGACGGATTATCTGCATAACAGTTTCATTTTCAACAAAAATTATCATTTTTAATTAAATGGCTTAGTTCTTTACTGAGCTGAACTTTCTGCAAAAGAGTTGAATTTTCTAAAGAAAAAGACTTTTCAGGCAAGAAAGAAAAATATGTCAATCGGAATTGATGATTCCCTAACCCAGAAATATGAATTTGCAACAACGAAAATTGCTTTATCAACCCAAAAGTTGCATCATCTACCGTTATAGTTGAATTTCCAATCATTTCATACCAATAGTTGAATTATTTTCGAAATAAGTTGCGTTTCTGACAGGATTTGTATTTTCCATAAAGTTTGGGAAAAATATCAATTTTCAAGCAGAGGGTTGAATTTTCAACCAAATTTACTAATTATTTACCACAAGGGTTGACTTTACAGCCGAAAAAAATTTCCCAGCCAAAGAGATAAAAAAATGTTGACTAAATTTCCGAGTCAAGGTGACTAATTTTCTTCATTTTAAAACGAGAATAGTAAAGTTTCGAAATCGAAGAGAGGAATCTCAAACTGTACTAATTAGATACAAAAATTTTGAAACAAGTTCAACTTTATCAAAAAAGATCATTTTTCACCCAAAAACCTTGACAAAACAGGAGAATCGAATTTTTAGTTGAAACGTCCATACCAAAGCAAAATGTTCGAATTTAATCGAAAACAATTTCCAATAAAAAAGCTGATTTTTCAAGCAAATAGTTGAATTATTCACCATGAAGGTTGAATTTCGAACCGAGGAAGATTTTTGAGCCAAGAGGAAAAAAATTGCAATCTAAGAAGACCTTTTCTCAAAAACGAAATCGGAATAGGTAAATTTGAAAACCGAAAGTAGGGATTTCGAATTAATAGTCCAATTTTTAACCAATAAAGAAAGCTTTTCGGGAAAGCTTTGGTTTTTATATCGGGATATATTGATGTTCAATGAAAAGATTATTTCTAAAGAAATATTTGAATTTTGGGTCGAAAAATTGACTTTCGAACAAAAAAGTGTTATTTTCAACCCAAAAGATCTTTTCAGAGAAGCAAAAAAAACTTCAACCTAATTGTTTGATTTTTGGGTTAAGAGTATTAATTTTTAATCATAAAAGATGAATATCCATGGGAGATTTATTCTGAACAAAAGTACAGAAAAAACAAAAATTTGAACGAGAATGTTCAACTTTCATCGAAAAAAATAATTTTTTTTACAATAATTAAAATGTTTCTACGAAACAGATAGATCTTCAGACAAACAAGAAATAATTAATCGATCATTTGAATTTTTCGATCAAACAGTTTAATTTTGAGCCAAAAAAATTTTTTTTTAAGAAAACGCTATGACTTAAAAAATAAACTAAGAAGTTATGACTCTCTGCATTCTCAACCATAAGTGGAGATTTACCAATCAATAAAGTCAAAAATCAAATTTTGGACAAAAAATTTATTCTCGATGGAGTAATGAAATTACAAATAAATGGATTATTGAATTATCACGTTTTGAAGCATTCCCATGTAGAAATTGCAATAGGGATTTAGTAGGGCCCTGGCTACTTTTCCCTGTTTCTGATCGGGCGCTGATAGGAAAAAATAGAGAGGGCCTGACTACTTCTATAACGCTGTTTAAGCCGGGTCCTAGCTAGAGATTCTAGCGGGGCCCCGACGAGGGAACCTCTTCATCGCCCTATGATAGAAAGGGCCCCGTCTAGACCCTTGCTACAACCCGATTATAATTTGATTGGTATTTTCTTAGGATTATTTCATTAATGTTAGATAAATATCAACTGTTTGAATATAATATGACTTCGGATGCTTCTGGTTTACTGAGAAACCTTGGTTAGTATTTTTTTGTTAAAAATCACCCTAGATTTTACTATCTGAACATTGCAATGAGGGTCAAAAAGCATATTCTAATAATATTTACTAATTTCAATAGTAACTCGTAGCGCAAAATGTGCTACAGTTTGAATAGAAAAAAAATAAACGTACATATGCTATTGAACTCGAAACCAAATATACACTATACAGTATTATACATGAAACATAATTTCATATTAATTTAATTTCGGGATTGACAACATTTAGATTATATTTTTGTGAATGCTGAAAACATATAATGTTATTAAAATATGAGCTGAAACAGAAAAATCGGTTTAGTAGAAAACAAAGCTGGCAGGAATCGAACACGCGTCTTCGGAGCAGCAGTCGGGCGATTCTCCATGTACCTACATAATGTATGACAGATGGTAATGAAAACATCCATTTGACCTAAATGATAGAAAGTTCATCGGTCACAGTGCAGGTTTTATTTACTGTTCTCATTCGAAAAGAGATACATTTTTCCCGGGATCAATAAATTTTCGACCCAAAAATGTAAATTTGCATCAATTCAATAAATTTTTACCAAAAAGAATGAATTTTTATATGTAAATATGTATATATTAGGATGTAAGATAGGCTAAGAGAAAAATATTTTTTTTTTGAAATCTTTGTATGTGAAGGAACGGAAGTTAGGTAAACCCTCAAGGGAAACATTATGAATAATGAAGATTGTTTATTGAGTCAATACAGTTATATTGTACTTTACATATTTTTAGATTCCTTACTCTCGTCAGTATCTAGATTTTTTTTAGTTTCTTCACCATCGTCAGTATCTGGATTTTTTTCAGTTTTCTTAGGCGGTATTTCGGGTGTGGAATCCAATGTACTTTCTTTATATGTGATCATCTTCTTACATTCAGATCCAAGTTTAACGCATTTTTGAATGCATGCTGTGGCTTTATCTTAAACTTCTTGGGCTTTTTTCTTCAACTCGCCAATAAGTTTGTCACAGCACCTTTTCCCAGACTGTTACATAAAAAAAATAATAATAATATAATCAATTCTTTTAAATGTCTCTGAGTCTTTTCAACCAGATAAAAAGCGCTGAACTCTCCAGTAGCTCAGTTGGTAGAGCACTCGTCGGAAAATAAAAACTTTTGGTTTCGGATCCCAATAGAATAAGAACGCGGTATTGTTCTTTTACAGAGAATTGTATTTGATTCCTTAGTTTGACACAAGATAAATAAATATCCATATAAAACTGGTTTAAGATGAAGTACATATTGAGTTTGTTATCGATTTCAGGATAAATATTTTTCTAGTACTGTAGGAAAAATATTTACCAAAATACTTATTAATAAAGTCATGGGAGTAACAAAGGAAAGGATCTGG
>WSXT02206549.1:0-18178 GCA_011762715.2 Neuroterus valhalla
TCTGACGATCTCCTGTGGGAGGGGGGAATATAGATATGTAAAAACCCGAAAAGGGTATACATGGAGTGATAAATCTATTTATCTATTCATGATTTTTAACTGAAGTTCCTTCAATTTGAAATATTTATACTTTGAAAAGATGTTATTTTGAATATTTAGGGTTTTTAAGTTACTTTTAAGGTTTCAACTTGAAAGTTATTCAATTTTAATCATGTAAGAATGATATTCATTCACTTTCATAGAAATGCAATTGAAATTTCTACAATATTTAAGATTTGCGATTGAAGATTCTCCAATCGAAATGTTTGAAGTTTGAAATTCTACGACTCCCAAAAGAACTCGAGTAACTCGCGGATGGTAAAAAAAACCTTTCCTCGAATAGTTCAATTTTGAAGATTTGAAATTTAAAATGATTTAATTTCACAGATTTGCAATCAAAAATTTTTCAATTCTTAAGATTTCAGTTTCTGAAATTCAAGATAAAAAGTATTTCATTTTGAAGATGTAGAATTGGAATTTACTCAATTTTAGAGATTTGTCATTAAAAAATCTTCAATTCCTAAGATTCACAATTATTGGAGATTCATTCATTCTAAACGATTATAGTTTGGCATCATGTAAGTTTGAATGAGTTTTTAGAATAGTTCAATTTCAATTATTTCAAATCGAACATAAATCAATTCTGAAAATTGAAATTTATTTAATCTTATCCACTGGTAATTTAAAATTCTTCAACTTTCATAATTCAAAATTGGAGATTATTTTATATAGTTTGAAATTATGTTATTTTAAACGATTTTTTGGGATAATTCAATTCTAAAGATTTCAAATTGAAAACTATTGGATCCTCAAGATTTACCATTGAGGATTCGATAATCGAGGATGTTTATAGTCGAAATTCATGTTATTTGAACGTTTTTTTTTGCAAGTGTGGTTCAATTTTTAGGATTTACAATGTAGAACTTTGAGAAAATGAAGATAATTATTAACAATAAGACGAAAAAAAACTATATTTCTACCTATTACAAAATTTATTTATTTTAAATATCCAAATAAATCATCGTTTCCTCTCAAATTTCCACTTATAAACAGGCGCTGAATATTTTGTTCCAGGGCGAATATGCGTCGGTGTCGTGACCTTCTTATCCTTCAAGGCCCTCCGGATTTCAAGTTTTTGTTGAACAATAGTGAGTTCTCTTTCCCGTTCAATCCTCTTATCTAATTCTCTATAAGCCATATGCTTTTGTTGTTCAATCTTTGCGAGCATTTGCTCGTCTACATCTGGTAGTTTCATATTTTTTAAACTGCTAATCCTGGGTCTATTAGTCCTTCTGCTCAAGAGCGCAGGATGCGTATCGAGTTTCTTGGCAAAATCGAAATTCTTGGCTTCCGCTTCCTCGTCAACGAAAAAAATGTGTTTGTTTTTCGTCTCATTTGCAGCATCTATTAAATGTAGGTGACTTTGCAGTTTTTCAATCTTTTTTGCTTCCATATTTCTTTTGTAGGATACGTATTTTAAATCCTGAGTTTCCATCAGAAGTAATTGCTCAGGTGTGTGCTCGTCGGGTTTGTCCTTTTCTCTGTGAACTCCATCCTCGATTTTCGAATTGATCATGTGGAAGTAAAACTCGTCGGGATTTTTGTTCAACACTCGATTCCTCAAGATCTTCAACTGATCCTGCTTTGAATGATAATCTTTTGCTCTTGCAACATAATCCTTCTTCTTCTCTAGAAGTCCTAAGTGCTTTCGAGATTCAGGTTGATGACGTTCACGATGTGTTTTCTGTCCTGTTTTTGCGGCTTTCTTCCACGAAGACATGGTTGCTAGTGTTTATTACCCTGAAATTAAATATATTTTTATTCATTTTTGTTGTATTGTTCTTCATAAAGGTAATTTGGAGCTCTCTTTCAACCCCCTCCCCCTCCCGGTTGACGACCGTAGTTTATTCCTTGATACATATTTTGTACAACGTTCGTATCAAACAGGTGAATTTTCAACAAAATATTTGAACTTCTAGCTAAATGATCAAATTTTCAAGCCAAAAAGATCACTGTCAACCAAGCAAGAGAGCTTCTCCACCTCAATATTTGAATTTTCATTCCAAAAGAACTAATTTTCAACAAAACAATTGAATTTTTTACCAAAAACAGTAATATTAAACCAAGGAAGATTACTTCTTTTTCTACCATAAAAGATACATCTTCCATTTAAAAGGACAATTTTTCTATGTAACAGCTGAATTTTCCACGAAAAAAGATGACTTTCATGAAGAAGCTTAATTTTCAAGAAAATCAATTCTCTACCCGAAGTCTTTTAACAAATACACGAATCAGTTCAGGATTATTTTTCAACAAAAAATGAAACGGAGTCTCAACCAGTTTCATTCAACGAAAGGATATCAGTTCCCAACCAAGAATAGAATCCTTAATAAAATTTTAACTCAGAAAAATTAATTGTAACAAAACAAGAAAAATGTTCAACCCGTTTCATTAATAGTTGAAACCTCAACCAAAAAGATGAATCTTCAACATAACACATGAATTTTTGAACACTTCTAGACATCGTTATATATTCAAATGAAAAAAAAATTGAGCCAAAAGTAGAATTTTGAACAAACGAGATGGGTTTCGAACGAAGAATTTAGAAGGACTATAACAGAGTATAAAGTGTGGAATATAAAAGTGATTTTGAAAGTTATTATTGGACAGGGCCTTCTTCATCAAAATTCGCCAATTATATCACAGTTTACCATCAAGGAATGTACTGAACGTTATCTGATAATGCATGCTTTATAACATCCTTTTTGTAATCTCGAAACATATTTATGAAAATAGAAAAAAAAACAAATTTGAATCTGTTAATGAAGTTTCGTCTAATTTAAAAACGTACTTGTTTCAAATTGTATTCTTGCAAAATTGATTTAAGGAATATTTGTCTGCACATATATATAAATGAGAATGATATTTACTGATTATTATCCTGTTATCATATTTTTCTTGCAAAAATAGCGTTGTTTAAACTCTCCAACTAAACTTGACCTGTTGCCAGATTGTTGTATTTTACAGTAAAAAAGAAAACAAATATCACACTAACGTTGAGCCTGTTGTAATCTATCATTTGAAATGATAAGAATTATAAACCAACATAAAAAAAAGGCGTGTATTCGAGGAAAACATAATATCGCCCTTCATTCTTGCAATAAATGCAACAAAAGGTGCTTTATGCATGAAAAATTCAAATCAAAAGACCAGATGATACAATTCCGAATTGTTTTTCTGAGACCATTTTATTTTCTTAAAAAATAATTAATCAAAGCAATAACTAATGACGATCACCTTTTTCTACAAATAAAAAGAGGTTTAATGTTTATTTCTTAACAAAAAAAGTCAGTAACTAGTCAGTCTTTTATTCCGAATTTTCTCCTAATAACCTCAAAAATAACTTCCACATTTATTCCAGGAAACAATTTAATTTGTTAGGCTCACTTTTATATAATGATTTGTTTGTTATCCTCAATAATACTTTGTCACTATTAATATGGGAAATCACACAGTTTTATCAATTACTGAAATAGAAAAATGACAAAATATTGTAAGTTTCAAAAAGGTTTCAAATGTGAATTCCACTTACCACAGTTTTTAACAAGCTTTATTTTGAATCGTTGCTTGAAATACTTTATTTGAGCTTGTGAGACCCAAAAAAGCGTTGACTTATTTCATCAGAATCCTTGTATTATTAAGTTTTTGAATTAGAAACGTCCAAAAATAAACACGAACAGAACCAATATTTTAAGGTTATGTTTTCAAACGTGTTTTTCGTCCTTAACCAAATACTGATATTCAAAGTTCTGACGTCAGTTGACAAGATGGCCGCACGCTGGTGGCCAAGCAATAATACAAATCGCATAGGACATGGATGGGACGAAACTTTATTTTTTCAGTAACTTGGAAAAACCCTGATATTTTTAATTTCATTAAAAGCAGCTTGCCATAAGAGTACATATTTAGATATTATTCTGTTTCTTCCAATGTCCATAAGCTATTTAATGAAATAATAAAATTATATCATAGAAAAAAGATTGATTTTATCATTCAATTGATCAGCTTCTGAAGGATCATTAATATTATCCAAATTATCTTAACACACACAAATTATTTTTCCCAAGGTATTGCAAAAATGAAGGTTCGTCCCATGCAATGTGTTATTTTTTTGCCCTTAACGTGCAGGCGTCTTAAATTTCTCCCACCTCACCTCTGTGAGATACCCAAACAAAAAAGGCGGTAATATTCTAAACTCTGAAATACAAAATACATCATTAGTTAGTATAAGAGTAAAATTTATTCTACCTCAACATGAATTCAATGAATACATTTTGAGATATATTTCAAGCATCCAAAATCAAGAAACTAGTCGAATTCAATTCGTGATCAAAACAACAAATTCTATCAACAAAGAATCGATTTTTAAAAAAATTAAATTTTTCACTCAGATCCACACAATAAATTAATAAAACGCACTATTCTCTTAACATTTATAATAAAATGACAATAACCTAAAATAGAGAGGACTTTTTTTTGTACAACTTTATAAACAACGGAAGCGAATGTTCAGGATGAAACTAATCAGCTTCTTCTTCCACACTATACTGTTCATCGAATTCATCGTCTTCTTCTGTAGCTTCCTGATACTGTTGATATTCTGAAATCAAGTCGTTCATGTTCGACTCTGCCTCTGTGAATTCCATGGGGTCCATTCCTTCCCCAGTGTACCTATAGACAAATTTTAGAGACAATTTTTCGATCAAATTGAATTTTATCCCAAGATGAATGGAACTTTGCTGAATATTATATTATTATTTTTTGTTTTATTTTTGGATTCCTCGTAAAATACACAAGTCAATCAGATTTCTTCGAGAAGTTCTTAAATTCTCGTGAGTTTCCTTGCGTTTTCCTGGTCTGGAAATAACACGAGGATTTCCTCAAGGATTTTTCCAATTTGAAGTTGACTGATCACCAATGCACGGCGGATATTCAGGTCAATTCAATGAATTCCAAAAATACTATGGAACTTGAAATACTCTCAAGAATTCAAAATAGTTCAGGTTAAACTTGAAGAATCAGAATAAAAAAAAAATTGAGGAAATTCCAATGGTCTCTGAGAAATCAAAATCATACAAAAGAATTTCAAGGTGAATGTAAAAAAATAAAGAGGATTCAAAATCAATAAGTATAAATCAAGACGAATTCTGAAGGAATCCCATAACTTCTAAGAATTTGGAGAAATTTGAAGCATTAAACAAATGCGTATCATCTGAACAACTTCAGGAAATCATCAAAACTGAATGGACTAAAATAAACTAAATATCAGAATTATTTAAAATAGAATTATATAAACTTGGATAAAAAGTTGCCTACTTTTCTAGGTGTAATTCGAGCGATTTCAAAACATTAAAAAGAATACAAAGAATTATAAAAGGATTTCATAGTGACTGCAAAAAATAGAAAATCCAGAAGAATTCTTAGAATTTGATACACTAAACAAATGTACAGAATTAAGAAATTCATAATATTTAGGATATTTTAAGAAAATTGTAAAAATTTTATAAAACAAACTAAACCAAAACTTGAATTTTGGAACTGACATTTTACCAAAGCATGAAGAGTATAAATTCAACAGAATAAAAACAATTTAATGTGACCCAAGAGATCTTAAAATTTTAGAAGAATAAAAAACGAATTAAAAGAATTTTCAGAGAATTCGAAGAATAAGAAGAATTTCAAAGTATGACAAGAATTTCAAACGATTTCGTAAAATTTAAGAGAATACGAAAAATTCAAAAAGAATTTTGAAGTAATTCTGAAAAAATCAGGGATAATAAAAAAGATCAGCAAGAAATCAATGAATTATAAATAATTCTCAAAATGTCTGCATTTGGAGAATTAAAAGCATCTAAAAAGCTTATAGGCTTTGGAAGTTTATAGAATTCAAAATACTTCCAGAAAAATGATAAGGTTCGATAAAATAAACTCCATTTAAACTTGAATATTAAACTAACTGCTCACAAAAATAAGGAGGATATTCAGAATAATTTTAGAGAATAAAAATAATACAATGGAATTCAGAATAATCAGTATAGATCCAACGAATTCTCAAGATTTGTAGAAAATGTATAGAATTCATGAAAATTAACGGATGAAGAGTATCTAGAATGATTGAATAGTAAAAATAAAATTGAATGGAATTTGAAATACTATAAGGAATTCGAACAAATACAAGAAAATATCAGAAGAACTTCAGGAATTCAAGAAAATACAACAAATATCAAAATATTGTCGAAACCAAACTTCAAATCAAAGTTGACTGCTCACCAATACATGAAGGATGTTCATAATATTTGATAGAATTCAAAATATGTAATGAGGATCAAGATATTTGAAATAGTTGAAGAGAATACAAGAGGTATTAAAAGGAGTTCAAAGTGAATTTAAATAACTTGGAGGGAACTCAAAAGAATTCACAATGAATTTGAAGATTGAAAGATTCAGGAAAACTTAAAGGAACCTCAAAATAATCGAGTATGGATTTGAACAATAGAAATTATTAGAAAATGTATAGAATAAAAAAAAAACATTGCGGAAATCCTACGAATTGAATAGAATAAGTTAACTAAAGTTGAACCTAAAGTTGAGTTTCACCAGAGGATGTAAGATATTCAGAACAATTCAACGGAATTCAAAATGTAATCAGGTTTTAAAAATTTAGAAAAATTGAGAGGATACAAAATATTTTAGAAGAATGTCCAGGTGAAATAGAAAAAGTTTTGAGAGAATTTAAAAGAACTTATAAATATAAAGAATTTATAAAATTTAATACAATAGCACAAACTAAAGTTGAACTGAAAGTTAAATACTCACCAATGCATAAAGGCCCTGCGCTTAAACATCGCACTAAACTGTTCCGAGATTCGTTTGAACAGTTCCTGAATTGCCGTGGTGTTTCCAAGGAAAGTGGCAGACATTTTCATACCAAGAGGAGGAATATCACAAACGGCTGTTTTGATATTGTTAGGAATCCATTCCACAAAGTATGCACTTTCTTTCGTTTGAATGTTGCTAATTTGATTGTCCACTTCCTTCATAGACATTTTTCCACGGAAAATTGTTGCTACAGTCAAATATCTTCCATGTCGCGGATCGCAAGCTGCCATCATGTTCCTCGGATCAAACATCTGAAATATTTAAACAAATTCTCTTTAATTTGATTCAAAAAAAATAATATTTTTGAATTTGTCATGAGATCTGTTTTTCTTAAAATGAACGTATCTTTCGTTAATTATTTTAGTATTCTAATTGGTATATAATTCTGAGATATGATTTTGAATTTCTTTGGCATTAGCACTCTGAATAAATTCACAAAGATTTTAAAACATTTCAAATCAATTCACAGACATTTCAAAAAATTTTCAAGATTGGTATTATAATTGGTAAATAATTCTTAGAGATAACAAAAAAGATATGAGGAGATTCCCAAGATCTGAAAGATTCCAAATAATTCAGAAGATTTGTACATTATTTGAAAAATTCTTCAATTTTACAAAGATTAAAAAATTTGAGGATTTCAAACAATTTTAAGAAATAATAAATAACTTCAAAAAGATTCAAAGAGATTTGTCAAGGATTCAAATGCTTACACAACATTTCACGAAGGTTTCGAAGATTCGAGAAGTTTCAAAGGCCCCATAAAATTTTATAAAGCCCCGTAAAATCCCTCGTATTTCCTTTTATTATTTGTTCAAATTACAATCAAAAAAGATTTTCAAAAAATCTACCAATATTTTAGGGCTCATTGGTGGATTCGTCGAAAATCTTTTTTGTTTGTGATTCAAAAAATAAAATAAAAAAAGGAGACGTCGTGGGAATTATAAGGCTGCTTTCTCATTCTTTCTTCTCTTCATATTTTGCTTTTTTATATTTGAATAGAGACATTCAAGTGTGTGTTGTCTAAATGTGATCGTGAAATTCTGGCTTCCCCATTATTTTTGTATTTGAATACTGGAAGTTAGACTTTGAACCTGGATTTATTCTAAACTCAATTTTTTTTTATACGGGAATCTTTCAGATTATTTTGAAAACCAATGAATCCTTCAATTATTGTGAAATTTATTAAAATTTGGTAAATAACGCAGACTCTTCAAAACCTTTCAAATCTGGCGAAATAATTTGAAAATTCTTATAAACACTTCAGTGTCTTGAACTTTTCTATGATCCTAAAAAATTTTCTGAAATCTTGTGAAATTTCTAAGAATCTTTCAATATGTTGCTCGAAATCCGTAGAAATCCCAAGAAGATTTTTTAATTTTCATTCTGTTCCATTCACCAACTCTAATATTTTGGAATCCTTTGATGATCCCCTTTTCGAACCCGTTGAAACTTTTTCGAATTTTCGAAAATTTTTCAAATCTTGTAGAATACCCTAAAATATTACGAATCCTTTCCAATCAATTGAAAATGTTTAAATATTCAAACTCCTCGAAGATCCTATAAAATCGCTCAGGTCTGCTGAAATCGCTACAACTTTCCTTGAAATATTATTCAATCTCGGTAATTATTTCGAAATTTTCAATCCCTCCTTGAATGAATAAAAAGAAAATTTAACTTCAAAATCCTCCTGAATCAGATGAATATCTTCAAAATCTCTTAAGATTGTTTCAAATCCTCAAAATTTTCCGAAATCCCTTGTCCCTTTGAAACCCTGTAAAATTCTCTAAAAAATTTTGAAATCCTATAGATTTTGAAATATTTCGAGAATCCGAATTTTTATATTGCGGATGTTACTTTGATCAATCAAAAAAGAAGTTTGAAAATACTTTTAGAGGCAAAGTTAAAAAAAAGTTACGTTCGCAAGCAATTTAAGAAAATAGTAAAAGGTGTCAAAAGTGTCAATAAAGTCGTGATTCCGTGTCCTGTAAGTATAATATATAAAAATCTGATTTTTTTCTAAGAAATTATTCAATTTTGCACCTGCTGTGTTAGTTCAGGTACGGTGAGAGCTGCGTATTGTTGACAAGACCTGGCAACTAGAGGCGCAAATCCAGGAACGAAGAAATGAAGCCTGGGAAATGGGACCATGTTGACTGACAATTTTCTGAGATCAGCATTCAGCTGCCCTGGAAATCGCAGACTTGTAGTCACACCTGCAAGAAGGAAAAAATATAATTTCTTCCTCAACACTATAATCTATAAACATAGTTGCTACAGTCGACTGATCGCGGACTAATTTACCGAAATTTTCTTTCACAATGATTAATTATTGCAATAGCGTAGCGTTTTCAATGATTGTTGAGTTCTAAAAAATTCAATTTTATGAATTCAGTGATTGGAAATTCACCTTGAAGTACTAGAATCATATTCAAGACTAAAATAGGTGCTACTCGAAAAATTATAGTTTTTTTTCCAAAATTTCATCACTCCTCCTGGAATTTCAGGTTTTGTAGCGAAACTGAACATTTCATCTTTCCTTGCCTAATGATTTTACATTTTTTTTCTTTAATCTCACCTGACATTGTTAACGAGACAAGATGATTCAAGTCATTGTAAGTAGGTGAACCCAATTTCAAAGTCCGAAAACAAATGTCGTAAAGTGCCTCATTGTCGATGCAGAAGGTATTATCCACGACTTCCACAAGTTGGTGAGTGGACAAGGTTGCATTGTAAGGTTCCACAACTGTGTCTGAAACTTTGGGGCTCGGCATCACACTGAATGATGAGAGTATCCTACAGAAATAAAATTTATATAAACACTTTGAGAAATTAGAACATACTTTTCAGATAAGCATTGAAAAGACTTGGAAAAATACAAGAAATTACAGAGTTGGATTACAAAACATGAAAAAAGTATGCAAAGAGTGTCTATCTATCGGTATCGGATGATAATATTGGAAACTTTTGAAACTTTGGTGGTTATATTTCAAATGTTACTGCACTGTGTTTTGAAAATAATCAAAATAAAAGGAGACAAAAGATAAAAAAGAAATGGGGTTTGGAGATCGCTTTCGCATTCATCTTTTCCCTTTTTTATTTTTATGTTGTGTTTTTGGAATTTTAATAGATTGACATTTAGGGTGTTTTCCAAATTTGGTCATTGGATTCTTGGTTTCTTATTCAATTTCTAGGTATTTCAGATATAAGCTTGATTGTTGGACGTTGAATAGAAATCTGAAATTGTTTTTTTTACCAATTTTGAATTTATTAAATTTTGGAAAATGTTACCTGTCTGGGTACTCTTCTTTTATCTTTGAGAGAAGTAGAGTTCCCATTCCAGATCCCGTTCCTCCTCCGAGAGAGTGACATACTTGGAAACCCTGAAGGCTGTCGCAGTTTTCTGTTTCCTAAAAGAAAATATGACTTGAAAGGTTGAAATGAATATTTCTAATAGATATATCATATGGTTCAACCACTTCACATCAGACGCTTTCCACGTCGGGACTATCATAACTGTATTTTGTTCCTAACAATCAAATTGATTTAAACATTATTTTTCATATTTCCTTGGTGCATTAGAATTGGTTCTGATCCATTTTATGTCTATGAAGTTTATGTTTTGTAAGTTAAAAAATGCTTTCATTGATGCTTTTGCGCATTTGAATCCATTTTGATCCATGCTGGTGTCTGTAAAGTTTATTTCTTGCTAGTTAAAAAAGTTTTTGATGAAAATATTCTTTCGCAAACTTTTCTCTCTCACACAGTTTTCTGTGAAAAAGAAGTTTTAAAAATTTACCTAAAAAGTATCTCTGTGGAATTTATTAAGTTTGGAATCTCAACAGAAAACGTCCTAATCGGATGAAAATTTTGATCTGTAGACAGATTTACAGAAAAAAAAATCCAGTTTTGTCGCACTGTGCAGAATCACTAGCATTCAAATATTTCAAACTCGCAAACCACGTGAGTGTCAATCAATTTCGGTTTTTATATTTAATGAAAGAGAAAAGAATGAGGAATATGGTTCCAAGGAAAAATAGGAGAAAATATGCGTTTTCCGTCAATAATTGGAACAAAAATTCGTTTTTAGTTTTTTTTTCTTTGTAAAAATGCGGAGGGAAAATATACTTTTTCTCAAATGAAACAAGAATTTCTTTAACAATATGCATATAAGTTTCTTTGAAATTCGAGAGAAAAAGGTTTGAAAAAGGTGACCTTGAATAAAAAAATCACGTGACTCAGAATTTTTGAAATTTTCAAAAATCTTTTGACCAAAATATATTTCCTACACAGCACTACAACTTCGTCAATTTTTATTGAAATCGATGACACAGGCGACAGTTCTGATATTCACGACGTGGAAAGCGTCAGCAATTTGAAGGGAAGCTACATTTTTAGAAAAAGAAATTAATTATCAACTTTAATATTCTGCAATCCATTTATCCATTCACTTTGTCCTGCCATTCAAGATTTTATGTTTATGCACGATTTTCGCGTGTTTTTTTTGTTGTTTCTCGTGCGTATTAAGAGAAGTTTGGAATTCGTCAATTTTCAACAGTGCAACAGTCCTCTTTGGTAGAAAATTAATGTTCTTGGTTAAAAAATCAGCTTTTCGTTAAAAATTTAAAGTATTGAATAGAATGTTCCATCATGTATTTTCTTGAAAATTATTTCTTTTGTTCTATCTATGTTGAAAGTTTATCCTTTTTCGATGAAAATTCGTGTATCTTGTTGAAATTCGTCTTTTCAGTGGAATTCTGATCTTCCTTATTAAAAATTTAGCCTTCTAGTATGAAATTATGCTATTGATCGTAAATTTATTTTTTGGTGAGCAAAATATTTTTTGATTACATCTTTTGATATTCGAATGAAAATTGGACTATTTATTAAAAAATTTCAATTTTTGGTTAAAAAAATGTATCTTTCTTGGTTGAAATTTAATTACTTGGCTTGAACTTTAATCACTCTGTTAAAAATTCATTTCCTTTTAAGATTCATCGCTTCTTTCAAGATTAGTTTCAGTCGCGAATTCATGTATTTGGTTGAAGATTCGTCTTTTTGTGGGAAATGAATCTCCTTCAATATATATATGAAATCCGTCTATTTTGTAGAAGGTCCATTTCTTATTCAGTTAAAAATGAATTTACATAACTTAAAATATAACTGTTCCAATTCTGGTTGGAAACTTTTCCTTCATGAGTTGAAGATTCAACTATTCGATCGTAAATTCATGTATTTCGTTGATGATTCGTCTTATTTGTACAACATTATTCTTCTTGGTCTAAAATTCCCTCTTTCGGCTGAAAATTCAAACGCTTTGATCGAGGTTGAACTATACTTTGTCAAAAACTCATTTTTTTCTAGATTTACCTCTTTCGTTGAAAATTCATGTATTTTTTTTGAATGGGTTTTTTTTTGTGAAAAATGTTTCTTATTCTTTGAAAATTCATCTCTTTGAATAAGGATTCATCTATTTTGTTAACAATTCGTCTGCTTTTTTTTAAATCCATTGCTTGAAGATTATTTCTTTTGTTTAGGAAGTGATTTTCTTAATTGTAAATTCAACTCCACATTCTATTTTTAGTTAAAAAATTATAATATGTTTCAGATGAATTTTCAAGCATTTGAGAGATAATTCATGTATTTTGTTGAGTTTTTTTGTAGATGCTTAATATTCTTTGTTGAGAATTTATCTTTGTAGGTAAAAAAATATCTATATTTTGCTGCAAGTTTAAATATGTCGTTGAAAACTCGTTCTTTTGGTGGAAAAGTGAACTTCTTGTTTAAAAATGAATATTTCTATTAAAAATGTAACTATTTTTGTTTAAATATTCATTTTCTGTTTGGACACTTGACTATTTGATTGAAAATGCATTTTCGTATGCCTGCAATTCAATTGATAGGTTGAAAAGTCAACTAAATTGTTGAAAATGCATCCATTTTCTTGAAGTTCAGTTATTATGTTAGAAGTTAGAAGTTCAGTTATTTTGTTTTGTTGTTTTGTGTTTTTTTCTTTTATTCAAGGAACTAAACTATTAATTTTTCTGGTAAATGAATGAATTGATACTGTAAAATGAGAATTTTACCTTTCTGATTACATCCAGAACATTTTCGGAAAGCTCAGCTCCATCTGTGTAGTGACCTTTGGCCCAGTTGTTTCCAGCACCTCCTTGCCCGTACACAAAGTTATCTGGTCTAAAAAGTTTTCCAAATAGTCCCGATTTCGCAGCATCCATTGTTCCAGGCTCAAGATCCACCAGAATCGCTCTGGGAACATAAGTTTTTCCCAGTACCTGATTGTAATAAACGCTGATTCTGTCCAACTGAAGTTCTTTTGTGCCTCCAGCATAGGTTCCATCGGCCTCGATTCCATGCTCGAGAGATATCATTTCCCAGAACTAAAAAAAGAGCCAATCATCCTAAATCATTTTACAAGAAATTATCGGTCTTTAAACCAGGTGAATTAAATTTGAAGAGCTGTTGAGATAAATTCCTAAAAAACAAATAATTAGGTATAATAATCTTAATAATTATTATTTAATTATTTGATTTAATTATTCATTATAAATTTCATTTTCAAGTTATTCATTTTTAATTTTTATTTCTAAAAATCTTGAATAAGAATACCTAAGGAAGTCCTGAAATGTTTCATTTTTGCAACTTCAAGTGTCAATTAATTGTTAAAGCTTCCAATTACAAATCATATACTTCTTGAAATTTTCAAAATATTCCAAGTTTCAAGGTTTACTATTGTAAATTCTTTAATTTTAAGAGTTCTTCACATATCTCTTGAAACTTTTTAAATTATAATAAAATTGTCAATTCGCAATACAATTAAATAGTAGAATGATTTCATATTTAAGGTCCAGATGATAAACTGTTCAGCTTTAAATCCTTAACTTCGAAAGTAATATTTTTGCACGTTTCTTAAATTTAAAATCCTCTAACAATTGTTTCGAACGATATATTATACATTTATCAACTGAAGCACGTCTAATCAAATTAATTTTAAAATATTTGGAATTATAGCAACTACAAAACTTTCTCTCTATTCTATATGGAAGCGAAATTGAAAATAAAGCTTTTGAGCTCAACATTTTCTTTTGTTTTGAAAATTAAAATTATAGGAAATTCGTTCTTTGGTTGAAGATTCATTATTATAAATGAAACTTCATCTCTTCGGCTGAAAATTCATCTTTGTCGATTGAAATTCATCCATTTGGTTAAGAATTCATCTTCTTTGCATCAAAACTTATCAATTTCATTCAAAGTTGGTCTTGTTTTAGAACATTAATCATACATAAATCAACTTGGTTGGAACTTGAACTACTGTGTTAATGATTCGTCTGCTTATGTTGAATTATTGGAAAATTTACCTATTCAATTGTTGGTTGAGAAAATTATGTTTTTTTTTTAGAAAAAAAATTCCACTCTTCGGGCGAAAATTAATTTGTTAAGTTCAAAATTTATCTTTCCCGGTTGCAAAATAAACTGATTGGTTTGAAGTTAAACTACTTTCTTGAGCATTTTTTTTCCAAGATTCACCTCTTTTGTTGAAACGTCATGTATTTTATTGAAAATGCATCTTTTAAGATAGAAAATTTATCTGGTTTGTTGAAAACTAATTTAATGAAAAAACCTGTCCTGTTAAAAAATGCGTCTGTTCTGGTTAGATTCAACTGGTTGAGATTTTGTTTTGTTTTCAAGTACTTTTTCAATTGAAAATAGAATTATTCTATTTTAGATTGAATAATTAGTTTGTAGATAGAAATCCTAATAATCGGCGTAGAATTCATATATTTTTTAGGTTTAAAATCTGTTTTAAATTCTACCAGAATAAACTCATTTGAAAAAATTTCACCTCCCTTGGACGAAATTTGACATTTGGATGAAAGTAAAACTATGTACTTGCAAGAAATGAATTCTTTTCAGACTCACATATTTCGTGAAAATTCATGTATTTTCCGAAAAATGCGTCTTTTGGTTAGAAAGTAGATCTGGTTTATTGGAAATTCATCCTTTTGGCATGAAAATTCATTCATCTTGGTTAAAAACCAACTTTTTTGTTGAGAACTAAACTATTGGGCTTGGTAAGGTCCAATTTTGAATATATTTTGTTAAGAGTTTAATTATTACTTTGTTGAAAATCTAAAAGTTCATTAGATTTTTTATTGGAGACTTATGTTATTTTAATGAAAATTTAAATACTTAACCGAAAATTTTTGTATTTTGTTGGAACTTTGTCCTTTTTCTAGAACACTAATCTTCTTCGTAGAAACTTCATTCTGTTGATTAAAAATTGAACTATTTTTGAAAAAATTAAACTTTCTTAGCTAAAATTTCAAGTACAAGGTTGAAAGTTGAACTGCGTAAACTTCTGCGTAAACTTCTTGTTGAAAATCGGAACATTGGACTTGGTTTGGTTCAATTTTGAATTTATTTGTTTGAAAATCACTATTTTCTTGAAAATTGATCAGTTTCGTTCAAGTCATCTTTTTTTCTTTGAATACAAAACTGTTTTATTGAGAATTCGTCCCTTTGGCTTGGAAATTCATCTGGTCGTTTTCAAGATTTTACTTTCTTCTAGAAAATTTGCTGCTTTGGAATGAAAATTGATCTTTTTTGTTTTAAAATAAACTTTATTGGTAAAAATTCACCTTTTTTGTTTGAAAATTGAACTACTTGGTTGAGAGTTGAACAATGTGCCGGAAAAAAATTAATTCTGTTTGTTGGCAATCCATCCTTTTAGCATGAAAATTCATCTTTTTTGGATAAAAACGGACTTTTTTGTTGAGAATAACTGAACTATTGGGCTTGGTATGGTAAAATTTTTAATCTGTTCTCTTGGAAGTTTGATATTTTTTTTGAAAATCTAACAATTTTGTTCAAGTCATCTTCTACTGCCGAAAACAAAATTGTTTTGTTAAAAATTTGAAATTCCGGCTTCAAAACGAATCTTGTCGGTTTGAAAATTCAGCTTTCTAAAAAAAAATTAATCCTTTTGAATTGAAAATGTATCTTTCTTGGTTCAGAATAATTTTTTTTTCTGAAAAATCGAGCATGTGTTTGAAAATACAACTGTTTCTGGTTCAGTATCAATATTTTAAGTTCAGGAAGTAGACTATTTAGTTGATACTTGAATTTTAACCAAAAAAGAAGAATTCTTAACAAAAAGTTGAATCTTCGTCGAAAACATTCATTTCCTACCGTAGGAGCCAAATTTCAAAAAAATACATGAATGTTTCAACTGGAAAAGGTAAATTTTCAACCAAGAATAGAAAAAAAAAACATATTTTGAGAAAAATATTCAAAATTTTAGTCAAAGAAATAAATTTTTATCGAAAATGATGAACGTTGGATTTTTTTACATAACAAAAAAAATTCTATCCAAATATCTTAATTTCTGAACCAAAAAGAAGAATTTTCAACACGAAGGTGTAATTTCCAACCAAGAAAATTCATCTTGTGGTTTTGAAATGAAATTTGTATTGTATTGAAAATTTGATCTTTCTTGCTTGAGAATAAACCTTTTTCTTGAAAAATCAACTGTTGTTCAAATACGAAAATTTTACTAGTCCGTTAAAAATTCAACTATTGGGTTTTCAATTCAACTAATTACTTTGAGAATCATACTAAAACATTTGCATGCATTAAAAATTTTTTGTTTCCTCACACAAGAAACTAAACGCGCGCTATTGACAATGCTAGTAAACATAAAAGGACGCCAGATGACTGAAGGTCAGAGGATTTTCAACGGCAAAGATTTCAAATGAAATTCATGGATTACATTTTGGAACACAAATATCTAGCATTGCGAAACTTAATTCATTCAAAACCTTTAAGATTATCTTACTTTATAAATAATTTCGTTAGCTTCCTAAAACATATTTATCATCAAGAGCTTTTGAGAGTGATAAGGTGAGAAATGGTAATGTATTCAATTATGACAAAGAATAAAATAACTGAAACAGTAAATAGATACCTTTGTTCCCACTTGATTTCCGCATTGTCCGGCTTGTACGTGTACAATTTCTCTCATTATAATTTTTTTTTATTTATTTATAATAAAAGCCGGAAAACTGATCTTTCAACAAGCGCGGAATCAATTTCTCGGTACAAATCGGACAAGTACTGAGCAGTGACACTGAGGGGAAATTCCAGAGAAACGAAATACGAAATAAATTAGAAGAGGGGATGAAGAAAATGTAAAGAGGAACTGAAACTGAATTCAAATTGAGCCATTTGAGCCAATGAAGAATTAGAATCTAATATAGCGCCCTATTCGAATATCTGAAATTATTGAACAGCATTATTAGTAACCAGGGTAGTACCTTTTTTTCAAACTACTTTTTTTAAGGATTAAGGATTGAAATGTCTATTTATTGAAGTATCATGTGAAGCTATGTAAACATTATATTTTCAACACGAAATTTACTTATTTCTCAAATCTCGAACGGTTGGATTTTTAAATGTTGAAATTTGAAGAATATAACAAATTGAATTTCCACTGATAGAGAAAAAACATGCTGGTAAATTTTAAAAGAATCTATCATCCGAAAAATAAATTCTTTAACAATGTTTCGTGCAACTGAATTTTTTTTTTACAGAGGCTTCTTACTACTTCCAAGCTACTTCGAATTTGAAAAAAATAAAGAATGAACATACCACAGTGGATAGCTCCATAGAGTAGATAATAGTAGAGATAAAGACAAAATTTAATTCACATATTCCGTATCATTAGTAATGACAAAAGTACGTCTCAAAACAGATTTATACATACTCTTATTAATTATAATTACCAAAGTAACAGAAATAAATAGTTTTCAACAAGATGAACAAAGTTTATCGTGTGTACGTCAGTATAATTTTTTTAAAGTTTATCAGTGGATGTTTAGTACAAAATTATGAAGATCTTCCGAACTCAGGAGCAGGGATGGGTAAGTAAAATACCCTAGGTAATTTACGTAGTTTTTTACGGTAAATTGCTAGGTATATTACGTGGCTAGTTTCCTAAACGATGTAACTTCACGTTCTGCGGATCCCCCGTTTTCCTCCATAAACATAACCTGAAAAACTTGTAATTATCTGAAACATCTAGATGTTTTCATCGCTTAAATTTGAAAAGTATGAGGATGAGCAAAGGCGGTAGGCCAAAACATGATAGCTACATTTTTAAACATGATAGCTTTCATGTTCAAAA
>WSXT02206560.1:0-18177 GCA_011762715.2 Neuroterus valhalla
CGATTCGAACATTCGGTTGGAAATTCACCAATTTTGTTGAGAAGTTATCCTTTTTATAACGAGATTCAATTTTTTTTGTTGAAAATTTGTCCTTTTGGGTTGAAAATAATCATTTTTGAAAATATATTCATAGTAGGAGGCAATTCAAAAATTCGGTTGGAAATTAACCAGTTTTGTTGAGAAGTTATCCTTTTTATAACGAAATTCAGTTGTTTTGTTGGAAATTTATCTTTTTGGGTTGAAAGTATTTTTTTGTCAAATTTCAATTATATTAGGAAGAGATTTAAACATTCGGTTTCAAAGTCACAAATTTTTTTCTGGAAGTTATCCTTTTTCTAACCAAATTTAATTGTCTTTCTAAGATTTGTCTTTTTGGGTTAAAAATAAATTTTTTCAAATTTCAATCATATTAGAAGGCAATTCAACAATTCGGTTGGAAATTCACCAATTTTGTTGAAAAGTCATCCTTTTTCTTACCTAATTCGATTGTCTCTTTGAATATTTGTCCTTTTGGGTTAAAAATTATTATTTTTGAAAATTTTATTCATAGTGGGATGCAATTCAACAATTCGGTTGGAAATTCACCAATTTTGTTGAGAAGTCATCCTTTTTCTAACCAAATTCAATTTTTCTTGTTGAAAATTTGTCTTTTTGGGTTGAAAATATTTATTTTTCCATATTTTGATCATTTCAGGACACAATTCAACTCTTTGTTTGTAAATTTACCAAATTTGTTAATAAGTTATCCTTTTTTTGAACAAATTTAAGAGTCTTATTGGAAACTTGTCTTTTTGAGGTAAAAATAATAAATTTTAATCCGTTGAGGCGTCGAATCTAACTATTCACACTGTTTGATTACAAATTCACCAAATTTAATGAAAAGTCATCCTTTTTTTGAACAAATTCAATTTCTTTGTTGAAAACTCCTCTCTTTGGGTCGAAAACAATGATTTTTGCTAATTTTCATCATTTTAGGAGGCGATTTTAACTATTCCAATTGTTTGGTTGAACATTCATAAATTTTTTCGAAAAGTCATCCTTTTTTTTAACAAATTCAATTATATTGTTGAAAATTTGTCTATTTGAGTTAAAAATAATTTTTTTCTTTAAATTTTAATCATTTTAGGAGTTGATTCTAACTAGTCCAAATGGTCGTTCAAAAATTCCCCAAAGCACTCTAGAAGGCAATTCAACTATTCTGTTGAAAATTCACTGATATTGTTTCAAGGTCATCGTTTTATATAAAAAATTCAACTGTCTTGTTGAAAATTAGTCTTTGCGTGTTAAAAATAATTATTTTTTGCTTTTTATCATTTTAGGAGGCATTCAACCATTCTGTTGAAAATTCACTAAATTTGTTTAGAAGTCACCGTTTTTTTGAACAAATTAATGTGTCTTTTTGAAATTTGTTTATTGCAGAATGCTTATACTCTTGATTGAAAATGCATCTTCCTAGTTGGGAATTCGAAAATTTTGTGAAAAAGTCATCCTTTTCTTCAATGTGTATTGTTTTGATGGAAATCTGTCTTTTAAAAATGTTAACTAACTTGAGGTGATGATGGAAAGTTCCCTTTACTGAGTGGAAGAATGTATCTGTTTAGCAATAGATTTCTTTTCATTCAAATGTATTTTAAAAAAATCCAACAATTCCTTTCGAGAAAGTTATCTTATATTGCTTCGTTGTGAGAAATGTACCTTCTGCATAGGAAATTAGTCTTATTACAGTAACAATTTTTTTTGGGAATCTTTATCTTTGAAGTGGAAAATCAAAAACTTTGGTAATAAATTTAACTATTAATTTAGCTATTTCGGATGAACGCATCAAAGGTAGCAAGAGAGGGGATTGACGAGTGACAGTTATTTGCACTGTTGCTCGCGCGTTGGACACCTCTGATTCAGAATATAAGGCAGGGGGTACATCCGTCTTGTAAAAGGAATGCAATTTTAGTCCTTCTCCTTGTCACTTGTGCCCTGGAGCCTTATTAAGGCCTCCTCTTAAGGTGCTCCATTTACAAATCCAAAGTCCATGCCATTTTTATGGAATTTCGAGAACTTCAAGTTTTTAAATCAATCAAAATCTGTGCGATGTTTCAGATCGATGGATCGTGCAGTTTTTAAGATATAGTTATTGTCAACTTGCCAAATTTTCGAAACGAAAATTGAGTCTTTTAAAATGAGCCATCAACTTAAAACCATTTTTAAGGTGTCATGCCCTTACGGTTGTCGAAGACACAATTGCTCTACAGTTCTCTTCAAGACCTTTAATGTATTTTCTCTTGTTCTGATCTTCCCAGTCGCGAAAGAATGGACGCAATTTTCATGTCAACACCTTGAGCACAAATTCAAATGAGTATATACTAAGGAACATTAACAAAGAGTCTTGAGAAAGGAAGGCAAAATGGATGTTTAAAAATAGAGATAATGAGAGTCGCATGTCTGTCGCAGGTGCGATTGACGTAACCCAACCTGATGACCAGAATGTGGCCGACGATGCCAGAAATGCAAATGCTGTCATGCAAAGTTATACACTTGAAAGGAATTATGTCAACGGATTTCCTCCACCTACGTCATTCTCCTATTGTACAATAAATAGCGGAGAATAGAGGTCAGAAGTAAGTGGGAAAAGTGGTTCTTCAAAGAACAGAAGTCGCTCCCAATACATGTTCGTGAACAATATTTGCGGTAGCAGATTTCTTTTCAATTAGAAAAAAGGTACAGGAAACTGACTGCAATTTGAGGTCAGGAGTCAATTTGGACCCAACTGGACAGCTGGGTTGTGAAAAAATTGGATGAAGGAATGATTCTACTCATCAGAACACATCTGTTGCTTGAAGTTCTGATTCTGCAGTTTTTAATGCTTAATGTTACTATGGATTTTGTCCCTCCACAATGTTGTTTCCCCGTTTTTCTTCTACCCTTCCTTCCAGTTTTACTCTCATCTCAGTCTTACCTCATCACTTCTGACAAGCACATCAATAGCAGCCTTCTGTTTACAGAGTCGAACGCTGCTTCAAAATCCACAAACCGCTTGTTCGACCTTCTCCATGTAGCTTTCACCTTCCATCTGTCTTCTTCTAATCAGTATATATTGTAATCTGTTGCCTTTATCATTATATTCCGTTTTCCCCATCTTCCCCTTCTCTCATTTTCTTATACTCTTCTTCAACCTATCTTCACTTTCACTGCGTTCATATTTCCAACAACCTTTCCTGACTTCCATTGTATATTCTTCCAGTCTTTCTATTTCTCTTCATATCATAATGACATGAGTGTGACACCCTAATATCCATCTTCCCTCACTTCCTTTTTTTCCTCAAACAGTGGTACTACCAGCACTATCTCCTATTCCTCTTACCACTTGCTTGACTTTCTCTATGTAGCTTCCTCCTTCCATCTGTCTTCCTCTGAACAGTATATTTTGTTATCTTTTTCCTTTATCATCATATTCCGTTTTCTATTTCTTCCTCCCGCTCTCATTTTCATATACTCTTCTTCAACCTATCTTCACTTTAACTGCCATGATTGTTCCAACAACCTTTCCTGACTTCTTTTGTATATTCTTCCAGTCTTTGTCTTTCTCTTCATACTCTACTGCATGAGTGTATTACCTCAATATCCATCTTTCCTCACTTCCTTTCCTTTTCAATCCGTGATACTACCAGCACTATCTTCTTTTCCCCTTACCACTTGCTTAACCTTCTCTATGTAGCTTTCTCCTTCCATCTGTCTTCTTCCAAGCAGTATATTTTGTTATCTGTTTCCCTTATCATTATATGCCTTCTTCTACATCTTCCCTTCCTCTCATTTTGTTATACCCTTCTTTAATCTATCTTCACTTTCACTGCGTTCATCGTCCCAACAAACTTTCCTTACTTCCTTTATATATTCTTCTAGTCTTTCTCTTCCTCTTCATATTCTACTGAAATGAGTGTGATACCTTCATATCCATCTTCCCCTACTTCCTTTCCTTCCTCAAACAGTGATACAAACAGCAGTGTCTCCTATTCCTCTTCCCACTTGCTTGACCTCCTCTATGAAGCTTCCTCCTTCCATCCGCCTTCTTATAATCAGTATATTTGGTTATCTGTTTTCTTTATCATTATATTCCGTCTTCTGCATCTTCCCCTCCTCTCATTTTCATATACTCTTCTTCAATCCATCTTCACTTACACTGCGTTCATTGTCCGAACAACCTTCCCTCACTCCTCTTTTATATTCTTCCAGTCTTTCTCTTTCTCTTCATTCTCCACTGACATGTGTGTAATACCTTAATATCTCTAAGTAGCTTCCTCTTTCCATCTATCTTCTTCTAATCAGTATATTTCGTTATCTGTTTCCCTTATAATTATATTTCGTTTTCTCCATCTTCTCCTCCTTTCATTTTCTTATACTCTTCTTCAATCTATCTTCACTTCTACTGCATTAATTGTCCCAACAGACTCTCCTTATTTCCTTTATATATTATTCTTGTCTTTCTCTTCCTCTTAATATCCTACTGACATGAGTGTGATACCTTAATATTTATCTTTCCTCACTCCCTTTCCTTTCTCGAACAGTGGTACTACCAGCACAGTCTCCTGTTCCTCTTACCTCTTGCTTTACCTTCTCTATGTAGCGTCCTCCTTCCATCTGTCTTCTTCTAATCAGTATATTTTGTTATCTTTTTCCCTCATCATTATATTCCGTTTTCTGCATCTTCCCCTCCTCTCATTCCGTGATACCTCTCTTCAATTCATCTCCACTTTCGCTGCGTTTATTATCATATCCTACTGACATGAGTGTGATACCTTATCATCAATCTTTTCTCACTTCCTTTCGTTTCTCGAACAGCAGTACTACCAGCACTGTATCCTATTTCTCTCACCCCTTGCTTGACCATCTCTATGCACCTTCCTCCTTCCATATGTCTTCTCTGAATCAGTATTTAAAAAAAATCTGTTTCACTGATCATTTTATTCCTCATTCTCCATCTTCTCCTTCTCTCATTTTTATATACTCTTCGTTAATCTGTCTTCACTTTTACTGCGTTAATTTTCCCAACAACCTTCCCTGATTTCCTTTGTATATTCTTCCAGTCTTTCTCTTCCTCCTCATATCTTACTGACATGAGTGTGATACCTTAATATTTATCTTACCTTACTTCCCTTCCTTTCGCAAACAGTGGTACCACCAGCACTGTCTTTTATTTCTTCAACACCCTTCCTCTCTCCAATCTTATCTCAATATCTCTTTTCCTACCCTTTCCTGCAACATACTTTCGTGCTTCATTCTCAACTATATCCTGAACTGTTGCTCCTTTTCTTCCAAGCTTCGTAATTTCCCCACATACCTCACTTCTACTAATCCTTTTTCTGCTGTCCTTGATCTCCACGACAACTCTACTTCTTTACTCTTCAATCCTATTTAATATGCTTCCTTACATCCTTTTAGAACACTTTGTTTACTCCTGCATCCCGATTTTCACATTTATACGATTCCTATTCACTCCTTCCCGATTCATTACTTATCATTTCCCTTCCTTTCCAACAACTTGCTTGCCCTCTTCCATGTAGCTTTCCTCCTCCATCTGTCTCCTTTCAATAGATATTGTTTTATGGACTTTCTACTCCTCCTCCGTTAAGTTCCCTTACCTCCATCATTCCCTTTCCCGACTTTCTTTACCTCTTCCTGATTCTACTTTCACTTCCCTTGCTTTTATCGTTTCTCCATTCTATCTTCCCTCCCTTTTTTCACCTCTTCTTCTTTTATTCATATCCTCGTGACATGAGTGTTTTCCATTCTTCTGAGCGCCCTTGACGTTTTTGAATCTCATTGCAAATCTTTTTCATCTCTTCTTTCACAACGGCCTCATTTATCACCTCTTCAATACCACTTCTCATTTTTGATTTCTTCAATTATAAAATTTTTACGTCCTCTTTTCTGCTCTATCACTTCCTAGTCCATTTCCTCCTCTTACTTCTTGATTTAATTCCTAAATTCAGCTTCCCTTCTCCACCTGTCTCCTTTCAATCAATATTCTTCTGTTCTCTATTTTTCGTACTGCTGAGTTAATTTTCATGAATTTTTTCGCTCTTCAATTTTCTTATACTCTTCATTCTACTTCTTCTTCTCCTGCGTTTACATCTTACCAGCTTTTCCCGACTCCTTTTTTGTTCTCTTTTGGTTTTACTTCTTCTAAAATCTTAATAATCAATCGTTCAAGTTTTTTTCAGTAGCGCGTCTACACTATCTCCTCCGAACTGTATACCTTCCTGTTTCCCATAGCAAAAAGAAATAACTTTTTGAAAAATGAGATGAGAAAACTGGTACAGTAGACTGAAAAAATCTTCCCCCGCCATCCGTATATGGAATATGAAAATATGAGAATATATGAGAAGCATTATGAGACATTCCTTAAGAGCCTTTTGAAGTGAGGTTTAAGAGGTGGAGAACATGTTTATTGACCGTTTACATAATAATGATTATTTACAAGAGAAATATAAGTTACGGCTATGAATTTCCTTCTTCGCTTGAAGGAGAGAAAAATGGAAGAACTAGTAGTGTGACTGATGAGGGAGGATGGGAGGATTTGGAAAGAGAAATGGAAAAAAGAGATGAAAGAGCTGAAGGAGAAAGTAGAAGGATTAGAGAGAGTGGCAGTGTCGGCAACGAAGGAAAAATAAGATGAAATCAAACAGGTGAAAGAGGATATCAGGGTGTGGAAGGAAAGAACAGACAAAAGATTCTAGGAGATGGAGATCAGGTTCGTCATGGAAGATGGTGCCAGGATGGAGGGAGAGCAGAAAGGTATTTGGGACAAAGTTGAGAACCTAATAGGAGGAAAAACGGGAGAATGTAGGAACAAGGAGGAAGAGGCAGTAACGAGGGGAAAAATAAAGGCTGAAGGATAAATAATTATGGATAACAGAACTAGAAAGGAGAGGAGTAAAGGGAGAGCAGCAAAGGTAGGATACAACGAAACAAAAGTAGGAGAGACAATGCTATTTAAGGATGAGGAAGAAGAGGAGTTGAGAAAAGTGCTGAGGGACTTATTTCGTAGGAAATAGGGGGGAAGGAGAACATCAGGACAGTGCGGTGATAAAGGTGCTCTTTAGGAATGTAGCAGGGATAAAAAAAGGATGAGGACTTTTGGAGCTTTTCGCTGGGATTCGATGTGGTTGGACTGGTAGAAACATGGGTGTAGGGCAAGGTGTAGGATCAAATAGAACCGACTCTACCAAGGGGATTAAGGTGGAGGCTCTAAGAGACGTCCAGATTAGAGAAAAAATTTACAGCTAGTGGAGGAATCATAACAGGGATCAGGGACGCTTGTGAAAAACAAATTCATTATTGTGGTAGAGGGAAGGCGGTGGGAAAGAAAGGTTGAACGATGTTATAGGTGAGAGAGAGGAAAAATGGTGGTTTAGGGGGGAGGAGGGTTTGAATGCGAGAATGGGGAGGAAAGAGGGTCTCTACAGGAATGGGGAAAGTTTTGGAAGGAGATCTAAGGACACGTGTTTGAATGAGGAGGCGAGATTTTGGGAAATGTGATGGTGGACGCTCGCAAATGGTACGATAACAGGGGACGAAGAGGGAGTTGACACGTATGTGAGTAAGATGGGAAAATCAGTGATAGATTATGTGATTATGAATTTGTAAGGGGGAGAGGGAACGGAGAGATTCGCCATAGAAGGGAGGGTAGAATCGGACCATCAGCCATAAATCTTGTGGATAAGAGAGGAAGGTGGCGGAAAGCAAGGAGAAGAAGTTTCTTTTTATGGGAGGGGGGCGGGGGCAGATGAAGACCAAGGAGGCTATGGAAAAATACCAGGAGTAGCTTGGGGAAGTGAATTTTGGAGGAGAAGAGAAAGGAGTACGTGGAGATGAGAAAGCGTTAAGGTTGATGTGTGAAAGGAAAGAGCAAGGGAGAGAGAAGGAGCTGGAAGAGAAGTTGAGAAGTGCTTAGTCCGAGGGAGACACGTGGAAGATAATAAATAGGTTTAAAAAGCGCAGGAGGTAAAGGAGGTAAAGTAGGTTTGAGGAGGTTAAGGATTTCCAAGAGAGTGGAGAGAGGAATTTATGGTGCCACTGTATAAGAAAAGGTAAAGGGATGAGCAGGAAAGTTATAGAGAAATCGCGTTGATGAAAACGACGTACAAAGTATACGCGATCGTACTGGTGAAGAGGCTACGGAATTATGTAAAGGGGAAAGGTATATTGCCGAGGATAGCGGGATTTAGATCGGGTAGGAGTATAACCGACAATATTTATATTTTGCGGCACGTGGTAGACAGAGGTATAGTGAAAAAGGGGTAGAAAGTTTATGCGTTTTTCGAAGATCTAAATACAGCGTTTCCATCAGTAAATGGGGTGAGGAAGTGGCAGACGATGAAGGAGGGTAGAGTAGAGAAAGGTCTTATCGAGAGGGTGAGGGAGGTGTTCGAAGAGACGAAAGATAGAGTGAGAGGATGGGACAGGATCTCGGAGGGTTTCTCGATGGGTAGGGGGTTGAAACAGGAGTGCTCGCTCAGCTCACTTCTTTTCGTAGTCCTAATTGCTAACAGGGGAAAAAAACTAGAGGAAGAAGTGGAAGGATAAGAGGGGGGGAGGTAGAATTTAGTCAAGGGTTGATTAGATACCTGGATAGGAGTTGCTTAGAATTAAATGCTGAAAATCCAGAGGTTTGGCGTTCAGGAGAGGAGAGGGGAGAGATAAGAGAAGAGATTGGAGAAGAAAGGGGACGGCTGTGTAGGAGGTGAAAGAGTTTGTGTTCCTGAATTTCCTATTTAGGGGGAATGGAGAGGTGAATGAACATATAAAAGCAAGAGTAAGGAGGGCAAATGTTGGGATGAGGCAGGTATGGGGCATGGGAAAGACTTTCTTGCAGATGACATTTAACGAGTTTGGGGATTCTGACAGGTAGCCGAGCATAGAAGTATAAGGAAGAATTCTAGGAAGAGAAGGGAAGTAGGCTTGTAAGGGAGTGTTGGTGGTAGAAGGAGAACAGGAGAGGAGATGGAAAGATGGAGGATGAGAGATAAAGGTATTTCAAAAAAATTGTCTGCATAAGGATGAAGTGAGAAGAAGTCATGAGGGGGAAAAAAGGGTTATAAGATGGTTAGGAGGAACGGCAATAGCAGGAAGAGAAGGCAGAAAGGGTGAAGGGGAAAAGAGGGTTTAGGTGTAATGAGAATTATGGTTGGATTATGCCAATGGGGAGAGCGCGATACTTGTGTGAGAAGGAGAGAAAGGATGTCAGGAGATAATAGCAAGATTGAGATGTGGGTTTTAATAGGTTCTGGCTTCCCGAGGAGAAGTGAATGTGAGAATTGTGTGGCAAGGGGTATGCAAAGGTGGGGCACTGGGTAAAAGAACGCGAGGAGGTAAAAAGGAGTCGAATAAACATAGTGGTAATACGACATGAAAGAGGAAGGGAAAGAGTAAAGGGTGAGCTGGTTAAGATGGAGAGGAAGAGAGGAAAGAAGGATGATTGGATATACGAGTGTAAGTTGTCACTACTTGAATTTCTTCGTCTCCACTTAATGGAGGGAAGGGGAGAGGATAAACTAGTATTATGACTGACAACCGAACAGTGACTAGTCACAATTAAAACCTTTTTCCCCAGCTTAGTAGAAGAAAGGGGTACCAGAATTTTGAACGCCCAAAGGGGAGTCATTGGTTATGAAACAGTTATTGGTCACAAGCAAGTGAGTGGTCACAACTCGAATCTCTTTTCCCAGTTAATGAGGAAAGTAGGTAGGTTGATGAAGATAGAGTGATCAATAATAGAAAAGTTGCAAAATAGAGAGGAGCAGTTGAGGATTTTTCTCATAGAGTTAACTGTCTAGTTTCTGAAGTGAGGTTTGTTATTTATATTCAAATTTACCTTCTTTAACGCCAGCAATATATTGGCGACTGTTCTTTCGTCCGCAAATTTTATCTCCTTCGTCAACAATATCTTACTCCAGATAAGCGAGCCAATTAAGGCAAAAGCTTGCAAACGCAAACGCTACCAGCGCACTGTTATGTTTATGAAGAAGACTCCTTGTCTCGAAATCTGACTTTTTTTTCTCTTTTACGCATAAAGATTCTTGTAAAGAGTCTCTTCCTCCTTGCACGCTACCAGAAACGGTTCCTCGTATGAACCGTAAAGCGCGCGGTTGCTCACAGATGCTCATAGCGAATAAACGAATTAATGGATCGCTGACCTTATCATCTCTAACCTAGTTCCCGTGAACCGCCACGACTTCATTTCCCGAATTTATGTTGATAAAGTGCGTGGACACTGTGGCCCATATCCTGCATCAGATTTTACTCATTTTTATCAAAGAGCAATGCGGAAGAGGTACGGGAGTCCAAAAGAGAAAAGAAATTAAAATTTGTCGGCTTAAACCGATGTGACACCTCCATTCAGAAAACTTATAGGTTGAGAATCATCCCTTCTCTCTTTTATCAACTTTCATAAAACCCTCTTGTCAACGGAGTCGAATGCTGATGCGAAATCCAAAAGCAGAGACTCTGAATTCTCTATTCCTATCCTTCTCCCACTACATTGCTTCCTCTACTTCATTTCCTGATTCACACCTAGCTGTTCTTATGCATCTCCTTCCCCCGCATTCTCTCTTCAGATGTTTTGGTAATTCTTCCCTCTTTGTTACCTTGAAATATTCATCGTATGTTTATTCACCTATCCCTTTCCGTCTGCCAGTACATTGCATTTCTTCTCCTCTCTTCTCCGGTTCCCCTGAACTTATAGTGTTCTCCACTTCTATCTCACGATCTTTGAGAAATCCTTCCTTTTTTCTTCTATTACATTTATCCTCTGGTCCTCTTTCCTCTTTCTTTCACCTCTTAATGACACTTCTTCGCTAACTTTCCTCCCTAACCATCTTTTGACTTCTACTCTAATTTCCATGCCCTCTCTCTTGCCTTCATTCTCAGCTCATTCCTTTGAAACCCTTCTCTTACCATATACCCCGGCGTTCTCCATTACCCCTAATGTTCATCTTATATATTGCTTGCATCTTCTTTATCTCCTTTCTCTTCTTTCACTCCTATATTTCAGCCCCATATCCTAATACCGGCCATATCAGCGCATCAAAAAACCTCATACGCCTCCTGCAGTCCTTTTCGAATCTACCCTTTCCGATTCCCCATATCTGTTTTATTACTCCCGCCATTTCACTTATCCTTTTCCTATTATGCGCTTTATGCCTTCTATTCTCTCTCACTATAAAACCCGGATACTTAGACTTCTTTACTCCCTCTAACTTTGCAACCCTTCTTTCAAAAACTTTCTCCTATCTGCTCCCCTACTCTTACTTCACTTTTTGCTTTCCTCCAGATTTTCTTTACTCCTCCCCAAAAACTTTCTACTCTTGCGTTTCTCTCTGATCTCTCTGAAAGTATTGTAACATATATATTATATAATGTTGACATCAGCGACACCCTCCTTCAATCTCTAGCCTCTTCCTCCTCTCCTCTCTCGGGATCGGTACAATTACCTCTTCTTTCCATATTTCCAGGCAGCCTTCCCATCTCAACACCCCGTTCCACATTATTCACGCCTACTACTTTCATTCTTCTCCCCATATTTCCATTGTGCATAAGGTATTTCGTCTAGAACCCACTGCCTTCTCCTTTTTCGGTGACCCTATCGCCATCTCTATTTCTCCCCTTGTGATACTCCTCCTTAAAATTGCATGCAGTAGTCCATCCATTCTAACATATTAACCTTTCGGATAAATATATTTTTTTCTCTCCCTATTGAATATCTTCCATGCGTCCACATCAAACTTTTAATCCTCCTCATCTCTTCTTCTATAACATAACGAATTGGACGCCTTCTTCTTTCTCTACATACCTCAGCCCACCTGCCTCTTTTCCTGCCTCCTCTGATTTCTTTCTCAACATTATCCTCCAAAAACTCTTTTACCTTTTCCGTCACAATTCCCATCTCCTCACTTTTTGCCAGCAACACCATGTCATCCACCATGTCTTTCTCGGTGGCAACACTTCTTAACTCCTCTTTCAGCTCTTTCTCTCTCACTTGTTCTTTACTTTTAAACATTCACCCTAAACTCCTTGCTCATCTTCACATACTCCTTTTCCTTCGCAGTTCCATCATTCGACTTCTTGTACTTTAATTCTTGTCCTTCATCTTCTTAGACTCCCTATCTCACCACGATTTCACTATTCCCTTCTTCTTCTTTCCAAATCTTCTATTTTGCACACACCTTGTCACCTTTAATATTAAATTCCTTTATATCTCTTCCGCCGATTCCTCTCTAAGAGGTTACTCCCCTTGGCTGCTCCTGATACTTTTCTATAGCCTCTCCCATCCATATCTCTCACATAGTTTATGAGCGGTGCTTCCACCTTACTCACATGCGTGTACTCTATCCACCCTCATCTCTCTCACCTATAGCATCCTCCACCCTTTTTTCATCCTTCCCATCCTATCCTTATTGTGCACGGTCACAAACATGCACGTCATCCCTCCTATCTTTGAGGACCGCATTCGCACCCCTCGACCCCATCCTAAATTCCTTCTCCATAACCCTCCCTGATTCCTGTTTTGGTTCCCCCACAAGCCCTACCTTTCTTCTTTATTCTTACCACCTCTCGGAGCTTCCACCTAAAATCCCTTGGTAGCATCGTATCTATTTCACCCCAATCTTTGCCGTCTACCTACGTTTCTACCAGCCTTACCATATCGGATCCCTGCACAAACCTCAAGAAGTCATCATCCTTCTTTTTCATCCGTCCCTACTTTCCAAAAAGCTCATTTATCATTCCATTGCCCTGCTGTTCCCCTGCTTCCCTATTTCCTGCGAAAAAGTCCCTCAGCACTTTTCTCAGCTCCTCTTTCTCCTCATCCTAAACTAGCATTGTCTTATCTCCTTTTATTCTTTTGTATCCTACCTCCGCTACCTTTACTCACCTCCTTTCTAGCTCTGTCAATCAGCATTCTTTGAATGTTCCTCTCTTTCAACGTTAGATCATGATTGATGTAGACCTTTTTATCCCTAATCCTGCTCTGACTTTGCATTGACGCCAGCTTATTTTGCCAGATCTCTAACTCTACCACCGAAACTTCATTCGCCTTTTGCCTATCAAGCCTCACTTAAACCACGTTGTCCTGAAACTCCCTTACGCTTCGTAGCAGCACTTAAACTCCTTTCCGTTATTCCCTGCTCCTTACCCTCAGCCCTCTTATCACGATATTATTCTTCCTATCCTCTTTTTCTCTCCTCTACACCCCTAACTCCATTGCCCTTATCTATTATCTCGTCACTGCCTCGTCCTCCTTGTTCCAATATTTTCTTTTATTATGTTCTCAACCTTGTCCCAGATACCTTTCTACTCTCCCACCACCCTGCCACCATCTTCTATGACTTAGCTGGTCTCAATCTCCTCGAACCTTCCGTCTGCCCCTTCCTTCAACACCTTTACATCCTCTTCCACCTGTTTTATCTCATCTTCTTTTTCCTTCGTAGCCGACACAGCCACTGTCTCTAATCCTTCTAATTTCTCCCTCAGCGCTTTCATCTCTTCTTCCCAAAACACTTCCCTAATCCTCCCATCCTCTCTCATAGCCTTCATTTCTAGCATCAGCGCCCTGATTTCTGATATCCAAATCTCCGGGGTATCACTGTTCAACGGCCCTTCAATTTCTGCAGGTGACCTACGCATTCTGTCTCTCTCGTCTATGGCGTCGAATGCTGCTTCAAAATCCATATTTGAGCACACAGATTGTGTTTATGGTCCTAATACCTTTCCCCAACTCTGTCTGGTTTCGTGGTTTACTTTCGTCTTTCTTCACCTGACTTTTCAGTTTCTATCTAAGAACCTTATGAAAAAAGGGAAAATCGAAATCGACCCAGAATTCTGGGCTTTTGGCCCTTAAAAACAAAATTTGATTTGTCTCTACTTTCGTCAGTGCCTGGATATAAGTTCTTACTGGAGCCTAAATGAAAGACTAATTCTGAACGAGCGTTAGATATGGTTTATGACATCAAGCCTCCAGCTGTAAGTTCAAGATTTAAAAAAAATTTTATTGTTTTTCGAGACTAAAGACCTGGAATTCCAGGAGGGGGGCAGAGAAGTAGAGGGATAAGGGAAGAGAGAAATTCTAGTCACGGATCCAAAAACAACTCCCGCCATTCCGCACTACGAGCTCAGAAGCAGCGCGCCCGCCGAAACCCGAACGGTCATTGAGAGCGCAGTTGTGAGTTGAGGGGCGTGTCTGTGACATATTATTACTGGAACAGCTTTATAGATAATAATCAGAAGCATTCTATTCTAGTTGAAAGAAATATATGCAGATTCCTTATGAGTCCGTGAATCTTGGTTACGTTTTTATTGAATTCATAGGCAGTCCTAGAAATCTTATCTCTCCACTCGAGACTTATCTTAAGAAAAATGATTTCCGCGAAACAGAATCGCAGATCAAAAGACTCTGTATAAATCCTTAAGGCTGATTCTTCTTATTCTATTCCACGAAACCAATAAACGCTCTTATTGAGCTCTTTATGCATGCAATGCAAGTATCGCTCACGGGTCTCCGCAGAGTCAATTGCACAGTCCGAACGCTTCCTCGATTATCGAAGAAGAGTCGGTGCGATTAAATCGGATTGCAACAATTAATTGCCTCCTCGCACTTTGCATCGAGCACTTCAGGGATGGAAGGGACTCTCAGCAGGCTCTACAGGGCCGGCTCAACTTGAGCTAGAACCTGCTGAAACGCCGTGCCGAAATGTGGAATCGACATTTTGAAATTATGGTACATCAGGGGCGTACGCAGAAAATTTTTTCAAAGGAAGGGTGTTGACCAAAAATTTTCTTGACACCAGTTCGTCGTTAAAACGTTTGGATTCGGTGTTCCAGTTCCCTAGAAATCCCCCCCTCCCCGGAGAAGGGGAAGGGGGTGACCCCCTCCTGCGTTCGCTGCTGTGGTACATTATTAAGTATTCGATTGACATCTCTACTTTGTGCAATTAAACCGCCGACCACTTGAGTTACGAAGTTTTATTTTGAGAAATTTTTCTATCCTACGCCATAGTCGGTGAACATTGCAAGGTGCGATATTAACCTTTCGATGTCCTATGATGCACGCTCTTCCTGATTGGCTTCATAACACAGTCAGCTGACTCAAGAACATCTTACAATATACGGCTACAACACGGCCTAGGATTGTGACGTCATCGACCATCCAGGGTAAAATACAAATCAGGCCCATATTTGTGACGTCATCCACTATTTAGAGTATAATACAAATCAGTGCTCTCGTAACGAATAAATCATACATCAGATGAGTATTAAAATGTATACAGCTAGGAAGTCGAATCTTCACTTCATAAACTGTTTGCACTATTGGTGAATTTTTAGGTTATGTGTCATTAAGCTACATCCTTTTGTCTCTCCGAAGAAAGAGCACCAGCTTTGTCCATGGTGAGGCTGGTAGATCCTCCAATCGGCTCCTAAAATTTTTTATCACTTTCTGAAATTATAGTCAAAAGGCAGTGGAAACTTGTCTCAAAATCTCTATTCGTCCATTTTGAACACGTCACCACAGCACATTTATGAACTATTTTGTTGTTTCACCGGAAAGAAATCCCATTAATATTTAGAAACAATGATTCCCTACTGATTCTACAGGGTTGCACGCGTTGCCTGGCCTTCAGTGTAAGTGCCATATTAGAATCAGACATTTTCGTTGGACAGTTCTATGGTACGCCTAGCCGATACGCATGCGTGGCGTGAAATTCAAATAACCATATCATGAGATACTTAAAAATTAATTATTCTTTTGATATTCATCAAATTTTTCAAATTTTCTAAAACAGTCGGCTGACAATACGTTTAGAATTTTCCAAGGTCATTATAAACCATTTTGTCTGCAGCTTATATGGAATAAATCGATAACCTCCATTTAGGAAGCTTTAATATATTATATTGGAAAATATTATTGAATATACAAGCAGCATTAGATAAATTAATTATTAGATAATAGGTACTCAAAACATCAGTTACGTTTATGAACATTCAATAAAAATTTAAACAAATTTTAATCTCATATTCTTATATGTCCCAAAAACTTCAATCCGCCGCATTTTACTTTATTTTCCAGAGAATTTTCGTAGAATACCTATGATCAGAGAACAATGCCTTTCCCTCGTCACTTTGCCTTCTTTCCCTCCCTTCTTTCCAAACTTTATTCTCTACCCCTTTTAGCAGATCCATAAAAAAATTGGTTTATTCCACCATCTCAACATCATGGTTTATCCTTTCCCTTATTTTTCCATCTTCCTAGTTTCTTCCTCACCCACTTCTTTCTTCTTTACTCGTTTTACCTATTACCATTTTATTTCTCCTGTCATTACTTTCATCACTTCATTTACATTCCATCCTCTCATTTTTACGTTCCGCAGCTGCTCTCTTATTTGCCCTTTTCCTTCTATTGACCAATCTTTCCTTCCTGTTCTCTTTATCCCACATCCTTACTACCCTAAACTTTAATACTCTCATCACTCTCTAATGTCAGCATTATTTGAAAGTGATTAGAATCTTTATATTTTCCTACCTCTAGCCTACTGACCTCCTCTCTTAACTCATCGGCAACTATCACATAGTGATTGACGGTTCCCTTCCCATTTCTCGAGCGTATTAATTACCCTATATTATTATCCTTTATGTTTTCCTTTAAAGTAAATCGTCTTGTTTCCCTCAAGCACTTCAACGATCTCTCCCCTTTCCTATTCAGTATCTTGTTTTAGCATTTTCATCTTCACTCTTCTCTTCATTCCCTTCCTCCTTCATCTCCTTTCCTTACATTTAAACTTCCTCCAACGACACGCCTAATCTTCTATTTATTTTCTCTCATCAGTTCTTCTATATCCTTAGATTTATCCTGCATATCTCCATTCACATACACTTACAATATCTTTCACCTTCCTCCTTCCATCTTTGTCTCTTCTACCAATCATCCTCCTGTTTCTTCTTCCATCACTCTCCCATCCTTCTCTGTTATATATTCCTTCTATATCACGATCACTACTGCTCTTAGTGCTCTGTCTTGTCTATTCCTTTTCTTTGCATCTCGAACCTGCTAGCTGTAGCCTCGTAGTTACTTTCCCTTTTCTCATTCGAGCCCCTCCCATCTAGCCACGTTTCCATCATTACTACCACGTCCTTCTGTCCCCAATTCCCCATGAATTCTCTATCTTTTCTCTCCGATTTTGCTAGTTTCCTGTGAAACATTCAACGTTTACCTCTTCTTTACTTTTCCATCTCTACCCTCCAATTTTCCTGATTGCGTTCCATATTCTTCCTAACCTTCTTTCTAACTCCTCCACTCTTCTCTTGGGCTTCTCCTGCTCCTCTAGTTTTTGGTCTAGATTCTGCATCCGTTTTTGGAAGTTTTCCAAACTTCCTCCGATTTCTCAATTTTTCTCCTGAGTTTAGCCATTTCCCGCCTCATTTTCTGCTCTATTTTTTCTCCCTGCTCCTTTAGTCTCTTTTGATGCATTTACTCCACACCTTCCATGATTTCACTGATTTCTTTTTAAAAAGGCTCTTTCAACGCCAAGGAGCCTCATCTCTTCTTCCGTCTATTCTCTCGCCCTTCCAATCATGTTTCTCGTTACTTGATTATATCGGTGGTGTCCCCAAAACTGTCAGGATTGTTAAAGTAACCCAAACTGCTTGTGCGTCTTCGCTGCTTCTTTCTCCTCTTTCCCGTTTGATAAAACTTTCTATAGATCCCCAACTATTCGCTCATTATTTCTTCCTTTGTAACGTCTTTTTATATTTACTCCTCGTCTTCCTCCCGTTTTTCTCTATTTTCAGCATTTCAAAAATTTCTCTCTCGGTGTCTCTTTCTTTTTTGCTTTCTTTCCCCTCGTCACTCATCAACCACATTTGAATCTTCCCGGCTTTGACCGCACTGTCTCTAGTCACACAAATCCATCTCAATCTTGAAAATAGCGGACACTTTCCCAAAATTTTCTATTGTTCTCCACGAAAATAAGTACAGAGGATAGATTTAATGCTTTCACGATGATCCATTATGATGAAATAAGGTATTCCGGGTTTCGATCGTGTACAAACTACAAAAATATTTGTCGACGTTTCGCGAACGTTACAGTTCGCATCTTCAGGACTGGCCTAAAACTGAGGTTTTTTAGGTGTAGTGTT
>WSXT02206571.1:0-18177 GCA_011762715.2 Neuroterus valhalla
CCTCGCACGTAACTTTCGTAGCTGATATCTCAAAAGGGGGTGGGTTTTTGAAAAAAATGTATTCTACTTAAATTGTGTAAAATTTTATGGTGCACCATTTTAGTTATGTATCTTTTCATCGAAAAAGTACCACGTTTCAAGATTTCATGCAAAAACCGAGTTACCGAGCGTTAGACGCGTAAAATCAAATTCACCCTTTACTTCGAGGGTTAATTATTCAAAATTTCATACCAGGACAAAATAAATTAAGACCCATAACATTGTTGTACATTGTATGAACAATTCGCATGCATCGAATAATTATTTCCCAATTAACCATCTTCGAAATAATGACAAAAAACCATATTTCAGGGGTGGTTTTTTTATTCAAGGGTGTTTTTACGATAATTTTAGGTAAAAATCATTGTTTATATTTTCCTAATGCAGTCAGCAATATTCATACCAACTATCAAAGCTTTATCTTTTATCTTTTTTTTGAATGTCAAAAAATTTTGAGCCGCCATTTTGAATTTTTTGACCCTCAAATTTGGAAGCAGCAATCCTAATATACAAATGCGTACCATTTTTGAGACTGTGACACCTAATTTATTCCAGTTAATTGACTATATACACAGTTTTTTTTTGTTGAGAACGACCTATTTTTAAAAAAGCGTCAATATTTGATTTTTTAACTTTTTATTACTTACTAATAGAAACACAATGCAAAAGTTTTCCGTAAAATCGGTTCATTGGCAGAGTTTTGTGAGGTTTAAACCTAACGTTACTAGACTAATAGCCTAGTCATACATATAATGACATATGTATGACAATTAAATAATAATTAATTTCATTATTCAACGAATATTCTTTTTATATTTAAGGGTTCCTAGGACGGCAACTGGTAATGATGTCTGCTCTGAAGAAAAGGAGTAGGGCCGATTTGGTGAAAACGTCTTGTTTGAAGTCTACCAATTCTATACCAATATTCTGCCAGATGCCCACCCTGATGCAAACTGGTGGAGGAGACGCAAAAATCACATTCAAATCTTCACCAAATTATCTCCAAAGCTCTGTGGGTCTCAGCCATATCTTTTCTTCACAGCAGGATGATGAGGCTTTTTCGGATTTGGATTTTGAAAGGAAAAGCCATTTAGACGAGTTGAACCTCTTATCCTCCGAGGTACGACTAATATCTATGGCAAGCGGTATGGAGGATGAACATCTTACTGAACGATATTTTTCACTGAAAATAGGACAGCATCTGAAACAATTGAGAAAGAGAAGCTCAGATGAAAATAAAGTTGAAGACAGTTTGGAATGTTGCCTGAAACCCATATTATGCGTCTGTGATCCTAGTATTTTCCCAACTGTTGAGGAAAGTTATCTAGATAATTTAAAACTCGAAATAGCTATGCTCAAAAACTGGATAGCGTCAAAGGAAGGAGAAATCAATTTAACAATTGATGCTACAAATCTTTTAGGGACAAATCATTGGTACGAAAGTATAACCACAGGATATTATGAAAACCTTCCCAGTTTGTTGAAGAAAGCTTGTGCGATCTTGACAAGCAAAAAAACCGATATTCATGTCGATTTCGAAATGCCTTGGTTACAATTTTTCCAATGGGAGAAGTACCGTAATGAAGCAAATATTGTGGATGATTTTCTTGGTTGCAATGTTGTCGAGGGAATCCAATCGAATTGTTACGATAAGATGGATTGATTTGTAAAATATGGGCACGTATTGTTATTATTATATTCTGTATAAGTATTAATTGTGACATTGTTAGTTGTTGATTGTTGATTCAAGAAGCTTCAAACGTTCTTCTTCTTCTTGGATACCGGTTCGCTGCAACCATATAGTAGTATTACTCTCATTGTACATGTTATTACACGAAGCTGTTATAAATATTTGATTATGCAATCCCATTCATGTTTTTATTTCCTCAGCGTATTATGTTTGTAAATTGACACAGTTGGTAATTATTAAAGTTAATTAAGTTATTAGTTTTATTTATGCGCTTCAGTATGTTTATTACAGTCATTGTATATAACAAATTCGTATTCAAATAAAAAAAATATAGTTATACAAAAAAATTATTTTTTGGCCATATATAAAATGCCTAGTTGGAATTCATTATCTTGAACTGGGAATGATTTTGTCAATTTGAAGAAATAGGACATTTATTTTCATAATAGTCCCGATTATTTATAGAAAAACCAAATGAAAGATTGATTCTTTACATTTTGTAGCACCTCAATATGTCAGACTCACACTAATATACCGTTCAAAAATAATTAAATGTTTTTCATGAAATTACATCACTGCCTGTATCGCGGCTTAAGTCCACAAGACCGCAATCTCAAGATCTTAGAGTCTCAAAGTATTAAACTGCGAATGTGACTATTGAAGTGAATTGAAAAACTTTAAATAAGGTCAACTTTCACGCTAAAAACAAATTTTAGTTGTAACCTTGAAAATTGCTGTGGAATAAACTCGTTCAAATTTTTTCGAGACCTAAATAAATTTGTCCAAATCAAGGCTATTTTATATAAAAGCATTATTTGGATTTTTGGAACTCAAAACTAGATCAGTTCAACCACATCTAGAGTCTTTTCAATGCGGAAAAGGTACATAAAAAATGGACGGGAACATTAGTTCTAAACCACATGGTCTTACATACCACATAATCTTCGAGTAGGAAAACCAGAAACGAGAATCAACATTTTTTGTTTATGAATAAGATATGATATAGGGATCACAGTCAGATTTATATTTTATTTTTGTGTACCATTCCCGTCTGTTATTCTCGAAATCTCGTATGATGCACATTTTTAAAGAATTTTATCTCTTTTTCACTCTTTCTTTCTTTAAAAATTTCAACATCTAGATGGCTTTAAGACGGCCGCTAACAACAAGGTTTTATCTCAGCGATCAAAGCAACAAGGTTCTATCTTTATCAAAATTCAAAAAGGTACTATCTCGTCGGCCAATTCAAAAGGTCAACGGCTCAGATAGAACCTTGTTGCACGGAACGCTGAAATAGAACCTTTTTGCATCGGGCACCGAGATATAACTTTTTGGAATTGGCCGACGAGATGGTACCTTTTTGAATTTTGATAAAGATAGAAACTTGTTGCTCTGATCGCTAAAATAGAACTTTATTGTTAGCGGTCATCGATTTGTAGATGTTCAGGTGAACATCCATTCCCCTCCATGTGGATACAGGGCTTCTTTTTTCAAATTCTCATGCATTATAATCTGTTCTGATTATAATTTGAGTTTTGTAATTTTGTAATTTACTTATTATTTATATAAGGTATTCTTCCATCCATATAAATTAAAACGCGAGCACAATACGAAGTTTCAACTGAAGGTCTTTTTGTGTAGGCGTAACTTATTAACCAAGCATTCAGAATGTTAACTTAGAGATTTTCTACTTGAAGCCTCATTTTTAGTACACTTCGAGAAGAATAGTGATATTTGGAAACATGACCATTAAAAAATTTATCTTATGTCAATTAAACAGCACAATTAAGCCCTAGACCCTAGACCTCGTTTTTGTTCTGAATATTTCGGTTCTTAGTCAACTCAGAAAAATCTGGATTCAAAGAACATTTATTTGATTCAAGAAGAAATTATATTGTATTGTATCCGTTCAATAAGATATTTTTTGAATACAATAAAGCTTTATGATCTAAACTAAAAACTCGAAATTTTAGCGAAAAAATTATTATTTCAGTTCAAATACAACTTAATGAACATTGTCCGAAACAAGTTTTTTCTTGTCGAAATATGTGCAAGTGATTTATCGATTTAAGACAGCACATATTAAATTCTACTGAATATTCCTTGGGAATATAGCAATGTGTTTCCAATGGAAATAAATATTTCTGTGGTTATAAGATGCAAAATATTGTTCAGAATAAACACGTAACAAGTTGATAAGAATAATTATATTGAGTCAAAGAACCACGTGTGCCTTAAATCTTTAACGCAACGGAAAGACAGATTTATTTTAAAAATAAAAAACGTAGTTCATTAAAATGAGCTGAGCTGAAAATGAAACAAATTTTTACGTTTCAAATTATTTTTTCACGAACTAATTTCTATTGCGAAATAATACGGTATTTGTCCTAATTTACTACGTGGTGAGAATCAGAAATCCTCTCTTGGAAGAACTATTTGTTTAAAATAATCAATTTCTTTCTATGAATTAATTACTAAATTAACGTTTCTTCTAATGTATTTCTTGTACAATCCAATTTTTAAAATACTGTTAAAACTGGAATAAATATGCACTTGATTAAAATAAGTATGTCAAATGCATAATTAAAAAAAGAATTAATTAATTAATTCAATAAAATTTTCCCTACTTGAGAAAGAATATTCGTTCCAAATTTTTGATTGGATATTGTGTATCCAAACAACTATTTTATCAAATGAAGTATATATATAATTAAAAACACCATTTTTCAAGTTCATATAATTATTTCACTGCAAATATCATGTCGACTCTTAGAATTTGACGAAAATGTGTCTTGATTGCACATAAATAATCATTTTATCTTGAAAAAATATTTCTTTCAATGAAAGAAACCTCAATTACTTAATCCCTACAATCTACATGGATGCGTTACTCAATAAAATGAAGAAATACGTTGTTGGGAAGGCGAAATACAGATTTTTTTGAAGTAGCTCATTAGCTTCTAAGAAATCATTTTTGCGACTTAATAATTTCTACATTCGTTTTGAATTGTTGCCGGAAAAATGAATTCTTTGAATCAAGGCATGACTCTTTTGCTTCCAAAACTCTAAACAATATTTTCTCATCTGAAAAGCTCTTAGTACGCTCCAATATTTGTTTTGATAGACAGAGTAAATAACAAAATTGGTATTCAATTAAAAACGAATAAATATTATATAAAATAAGGAATTTCAATTATCTTTTGATTATTTTCAACTGGAATCATTTTTTTCAAAACAAAGAAGCAGGTAATTTCTTTTTATAATAATTTAGATTTTTCACAGTAGCATTGAATTTTAGATTGATTACTAAGTTTCTTTGCACATACATGACAATACCAACACCAATAAACAGTTCAAATATAATAATGGGGTTTCGATGAAATTACATCACCAACTGGATCCCAAATAAGCTCACATCTTAAAGTCTTACTCATAAGGTACACATTGATCATGTGAGTATTGAAGTGAATTTAAAAAACTTGAAATATGGTCGAATTTACACAGTATTGACGAATACTAGGAGTTCTGACACCTTTAAATTCATTGTCATAAATTTAGTGTTTTTCTAGCCAAATGACTCATAAAATTCTTCAATATTGGACTTTTAGAGAATACGCACTTGGAATTTTTTTTATGACTTGATACGATAATCTTCTCGTTTCATAATTTTATTTACAAATATGTATACGTACAATAATTCGCTAATTTAAACATGAAAAACTCTATAATTTGTAAGAAGAATAATTTAAAAACTGTAAACGGTAATTGAATCTGAAATCCCTATAAATACAAAAAAAAAAATAGTTAAATACTATACCCAATTTTAACCTATTGTGACAATGCAATTTAACATCATTCCGGATAAAGCTAGAAAACTTGATTTCAAATTGTAAGTTTATCATTTTCAATTCTAATAATGAGAACCTCGACATGAACTGTTTCTAAATATCTAATCCCATGGAAACTCAATGACTGAACTGAAACTAGATAACCTGAAAAAAGTTATAAACATTTCCCCAGTAAAGTAAGCTAGTCAACCATTCTATCGATCCTGCACAAAATTCTATTCTCGAAAATGTTTTTTGAACGGACTGTGTTCTAAAAGTCGATATTCAAAAACGAAGCTCACTCATTCGTGCTTCGAAGAAGCAAAAGAACAAGGAATGCTTACTATATTTACACAACCAATTAGCTGTAAGTTTGTAGCGGATGGAGTCTGATAATTTAAACTGTGGAGGGCATTATCGCAAAGTCAATATTACAATAAAAAGTAGAACCAGACTTGAAGTCTTTGATTGAAGTAATTTCATGAAATACATTTTTCATCCGCGTCAAATCGACGATTTTTTATTATGCGATTTGGCAACAGTGCCGTAGTCCGTAATCTCGAGTTTCGAGTAACTATGACTATATAGTATATACTATATACTATAGACTGCAGAGACTATATGTGGTAGAGCAAAACCCAAGTGGTACAACCGTAACCTACGATTCGTTGCTTAGCAACCATGCTAGCAGAACCAGTGAGGTCAGCAAGTAAAAAGCAAAGCACAGAGCAAGCCCAGCAAGCCTCAATCTCATCTGCAGACATCTGAGAATACGCCAGTCCCCACAATTGTATGTCAAAGCGAACTTTCTGCCATCTGCCAAGCATTCAAGCCCAGACAAAGGAAACGTTGTTCAAACCAACGATTCACTCGGAATCATAAATGTCCTTCGGAATACTTTCAACACAGATTCTAAAAATAGACATAGAGGAAATAAATTGCTATCCAGAGAAAAACTTGCAGAAAACATTGCACAGAACTTAAATTCTCCTTTTTGAAAAAGTATTTCACGGAATAAAGTATTGACATTTATATTTTAGAAATAATATAAAACTATATATCTAATCTTATAGCAAATTAGTTAATATTCCTGGTGTTAAAGCCTTGGAATTAAATATGCATATATGTACAATTGTTTGTAATCAGCATAATTGAGCGTCAGAGTATCGTGTTACGTAAACCCTGGCAATACATAAATATACACGTATATGTATAAAAATATATATATAGGTATATATTTATGTATGAGGTTGATATGTTGCCGTCCAATTATAAACTTGGAACACGCTCAAGCCAAGTTCTGAATCGCAAAACAGATCCGGGAGAAAAGCTTCAAAACGGGTTGAACTTTGCGAGTGTGAGTCACACTGACACACACGCTAGCCTTGCAGCAACGGAAACTAATGGCTTTCAACGCAAGCGCTTGGAAATTTCCACTCGTTTTTCCAATATCATCCTTTCACATCACAGCTGCACACCACCTTCTTTTATTGCTGAATGCTGAGAGTACCTCGCTAAGTACAACTCAAGCCACGCCCTCTGCTCACTAATACTCGTTCCAGACCCCCAGACTGGCACTCGGATTTCGGGCAAATAACGGAACGAGAAATATAAGCGCTGTCAGCCTCCATGACGAGTGGAACAAACCACTATAATTAAACCACACGAACACGGGTAGGGGTTCAAGTTATATTATTCCCACTGAGAATCAACAATTCAAACTCGTTCTGAAACTTGTCTTGTTCCAGTTCTGACATTGCGTCACTGAGCAGAACGAATATGCATTATAGATTGCAGTGGTTACGTTGGAACGGTTATATATTCCTCGCATATAAATTTTTTATGTTCCCGCATAAAACTCCTGGACAAAATATATTATTCAGAGGCATAGGGTGAGAGAGCCCATCATTTTCATGGTTATTTCACAGCAAAGCTTTATCAGCTTAATGGATAAAATAATTGGGAAAGTGGGATAGGAATGAGGATGTAAAAATTTCCATTATATAGAACAAGGAGGAAAATAATTAAAAACTGATACAAATATTCTGAATAATTCCACTAGCTCTGAATTGATGTTTTAGTTGATGACGCCTCCGCTAGGTGGCGTACGTTTCTCATAAATAAGACTACAAACGTTATTTATTTCAAGTTCAGGATTACCATTTTGCGCAATCCATCTTGAATTATTGAACTTGATCACCAATTTGAGTTTACGAATCATTTATCTGATTATGTTATCAGTCTCAAATCAAACTTCTTTCTACATGAATTGCTACATGAATCGCAGCAATTCGTAATAAAAAAAAAAAATAATAAAAGCCATCCTTAAGCCTAAATCAAACATTACAATTCTAAAATAACCCTGTGAGTAAAAATAATGCCCTAAAAACAGAGACCACAAAATTTAAAGGGGAGGGGGGCAAATCCCACCGGAACAGACGATTTACAGCCGACCTTTACAGCTGCATGGGTACTACATTCAACAGACAATCTATAGTTAAAGATTGCAGTATTAAGTGAGTGTAACTTGAACCAGACTTTTTAGGAATGATCCGAGTTTAGAAAGTTGTGCGCAACTGGCAGAGAGCCGGGACGGGGGGTAGGATTGGATGGTAGGTCAACGTTCTTTGTATCTGCTTCCCGTCCCTTGGTGTAACATCCTTCCCCCTTTCCCGGCTCCCGCCCGGGTAATCTCGCTTTTCAGAACGACGATTGGATCACCAACACTGAGCCAGAGTTTGTACATATTTGTGTTCCAAGTAGTGGAGAGAACAAAATCGATAATCAAGTCCCCGTCGCAATAGAAACTCCAACCGACTGGAATCTAATTAACCAATTGGATGGACGTAATTTATTACGCGTTGACGTTTGCTGTACCAGCACTGCTACCCATACCATTACCACACTCATACTTGACAGCTTATCTACAATTCTACGTGATCCGTAATCCATTGTGTACACTTTGGATAGTGTACACACGGATGGATATTGTAAACGGATTCCGGGGTATTTGGTAGAGATTATAGTATGCGCAGTACAAGTAGCAAGTTCTAATTCGTCCGAGTATTTTCAGAGCCTTTGGGAACGGCATTCAGCCGGATTATTGAAAAGTGAGGGTAGGAGGGTTAACGGGGGAAGTTATTCGAGAATTTCGGACCGGGAATCCACCCCTCGATCTCGTACAAATATACCATTTCCTAGATTCTCTCGGAACAACCCATTTAGGGGGACCAACGGTGTAGTATCACGAATTCACGATCAATAGTTGCCTGTTCGGCTGGTTTCGACGGGTTCCGTCAAGTTCCCTCACCATCCACACCCAACAACGCCAACCATTGCGCACCATAACCAGAGCTGTCGGAACCTGGCAGCTTTTCTAGCAAAGGAAGCCAATACCACGAGAAAAGGTACGCTTCCAGGAAACGCTTTTTTTGCCCCTCATGATGATTTCGTAATAGGGGCGACGCCCCATTGACGTCGTTGCTCCAAGCAATCTTTCACGCACCCAACTCAGTCTTGAAATACAGGGACTAATGGAATATCCCCTAAAAAATAACTTGATTCCTTGCTATTACCTTGCTATTGCCCTCATCATAAATTCGAAATATTATTCAAATTTAATGTATAATATATTATTTTTGTTATATGATTAAATGTAATATTTATATAGCATCAACAGTTTCCATTCCTGGTTTGCGATAGGATGGCCGAGCAAAATGTGAAGATTACGTGAGCATTATATTGGTTGGGTGACTGTGGATCAGTCAAGCTGTCTAGTAATGTAGTTTTGCGGAATATAGCTGGAAGTGGAATGTAGCCAGGATAAGTAGATATAGCTTGATGGTTATGACCAACGCAGCGTTGGTTATTATATGACGACAGTGTCAATTGGACAGTTGGAGGTGGCATTTTTCCATAGGGAATTGTGTGGAATGAATTTCACAGGGACGGTGGGAGAGTTACTTCGCTCAGGACAGCGCAAGCGCGGTGCATACTGGAAGGTTATTGGTGCCCCACCACTGGCTGCACAGAGATCGTGTTGACTTTAATTTCAATTTGGGTCCCTGCTCGCCGCTCCCCTGTTGTGCTTGCTGGGTTCCGTGCAAAAGACCTATACTGGTGCACAGCATAGGCGCCTGATAAATATAGCATATAGCCAGCACAGCATACAATCCTACCAGCCTGAACCCTCAAATAGGGACAAGAGGGAGGGGGGACGTCAGGGGGGAGGAGGAGGAGGAGGAACTCGAGCTGGAGGCATCCTCAGAATGTTCCCGGCGCACGCCGCCCCGCGCGTCCTTTGGAAAACAACGCGTCTGTGAACACTGAACCCGTCGCCGGCCGAACGCATTTGAACAGTTCGGTACACGCTTAGGTTGATTTCGCTGCAGCACGAAAATTTCATCACAAGAAGACGCCATCTTGGCAATACGATACAACAAGTATTAAGTTGAAATTAGTTCATCACCTAAAGCGTGGTAACTTGCACGTACCAATTACGCTCCACTTTTCGAAATGTACCCAGTATGTGCCGCGCGCAGTGATGCCATGAGATTCTAGTTCCAGCATTATCAGCTGTCATCCACTTGGTATTTAAAAAGAAGAATTCAGGCCTGTGCTAGAAATTTATGGTTGTGCTGATATTTCAAAATTGGATAATAAAGAGTATATCAGGTGAGCACTTCGTGTAAGGTGTCCTATTCTAGTCATCCAGTTACGTACATTTCCAATTGTTGATGGTTTTTGCGATGCAGATAATGGAACCCGTGATTGGATGGAATTTCAGATTCACTCCCAATCGCGTAAACTCGTACAAGTACGAATATCTCACCGAACCCGCTTTCTTTTTCAAATCTTTCCTGCGCCGGATATGCATGTGCAGTTTAGCGAATGTCAAAGTGTGGCGAATTCACGTGTTTTTCAAGATTTTGTTCGGAATTCGGAACCTTATAATCACACTGTCGCGTATTCGGAATCTAATTTTCATGTTGATACTCTGAACTTATTTGAAACTTGAGATTTATGAGTGCAAATAAGCAATGTAGTAAACAATGAATAAGTCAACGTTAATTAAAAATACGGAAAGAAATTCAATCCCTATAGTAAGTTCATATGATATGTGTTAATTTTTTAAAAATTAACAGAATTGGATTTATTCAATTTAAAGCAAAACGATCTTGAACTTCAGCATATTTTCGCAGTTCTGCAAAATAATTGTGTAATTGTAAATAAAACGGCGTACCAGGAAATTCAAATACTGCAGTGAATAAAACAGGTTCGGGAAAGTGAACCTACCAGTGAATAAACCAATCACAGAATTTGTTGTTAATCTAACGTGACCTACAAAAGTTTTAAATAAAAATCCAATAACAATAAGAAAGGCTAGACCAGTCAAGAAAGTGTCTCTGACCTCCTTTGTCTCTCACGTGTTCAATATTTTTGGGGATTAAAGCCTAATCGGTCAAAATAAAAAAAGCTACGAGCATGTAAACATATTGGACACAGAAAGAAATAAACAGTATACTAGCTGAAACGCCAGCCTCCGTAAGGGCAGGAGCTCCTTTTTTGACAAGAGATATTATTGGCTGAAAAAATAAATAAATTGTGGTACATATTGTGTCAAAAATGGTATGTTGTCAATTTTCAAAATTTTTGCAATTTTTCTAAACGTAGCAGCTACGAATTCATATTACTTCCGATCATTTTGATCAAAAATTGGAGTTTCAGTCCTCGTCTAAATTTAAGAAAACATGCGCTTGGAGCGAGTAAATTCCCCCTCCATTTTCTCTGAACTTGTTGACATTTTTTAATTAGAGCTTCCATGCCTTAATTCGAGAGTAGTGAACCTTAGTGAACCTCGAAAACATATTTTCATTTTTTTCTACATTCAAATTCGAAAACTTCTTTGTCTCTTGAAAGGATCGAAAATACTATTATTCCCTTGTGTTATAGAGTACTACCCTTCAGATGTGATCAGTAAATGAAATTCTGTTCTTTGAGTAAACTAAAACTAAAATCTCGCGTGCTTGACATTTTTATGGAAGTAAAGTCTGATTACAGTTAAACATGCGATATGAGAATGTAAACATTTCCTATCAAAACAAATATAATATAATAAATTATACTAGATGTGATTCATAAATGAACAGTATTCTATCCTTTCATATCAAACTTGGAAAATATTAAATTATCTAATGCTAATAACAAAAGTTGAAAGATTGCTTAGTCACATTTTTTATTTTTGTGATTCTAGGTTCTATCTAATTGCCTGTGGATTACTGAAGTATTATTGGTTGAACTTGATGAGTTTTTTCTGATCCCTCGCATTGATGAAGACAATGCTAGTGAGTATAAACTAGAATAATATCTTCTAGATCAGTTCACTAACTTCATTTGCGAAGAAAATTTATATTCTAAACCATTATTGCAGGTCAGAGATGAACAGTTCATTGGAACACGATTTTATTGGGTATGAATTTTCTCCGGAAAGGAAATCTCATGACGATGCCACTTCAGAAGATCAAGAGGAATTAGGTATGTTGTTTTAACTGTTTAAAAAAACATACTCTACTGCACCGGGGTCGGTATTACTGATAAGATCAGTCAATTTATTCAGTTTTCAAATTCGTAAATATTACACATTTTATTCTCGTTGACGTTTAGAATGACTGCGTATGCTCTTCGAATAAAATAATGAAAATTAAATATTTATGTTTCAAACGTATCTGCACTTCAAATTTATCTGTACGTGAAATTCTTCTGACAGTATAAATGAATCTTTTGGCACAGAAGTCAAGTTCTAGTTTGAGTTTATCAACTAGCTATGTCGCAATCCTTTTGAATCTCAAATTTCTTCAAACGAGTCATTCTTAGTTGTATTACTATAACTAAATTCAACGTTGAACAATAACTGTTGGATTTTTAATTTGGCCTCTGCTCTCTGACGAGACGGGAATCTCCTCAATGTTTCTGCTATTGACATACAGAAATAATGATTGTCGTCTGCTATAAAAGACTCCGTATGGTCAACTCTCTGGTCGAAATTCTCTTCACCTTCTGATACCGGGACAAAGTCTGCCATCTCCTCGACTGGCGTTTCCTAAAATAGAAAGAAATATTTAACTTACAAAATGCTAGTCCTAAAGTTCACAGACTGACGCATCAGAATATTTTTCTTCTACTCAAATACACCAAATTTACCTCATACTTGAGTATTTGTTTAGACTTTTTCATTGGCGGTGATGTATCTTCGGTCTCTTTTTGTTTTACAATGTGAGTCTGTCCAGTTCTGCTGTCGCATTCAAGGGCTACAAACCATCCTGTACTATCTTCCAAATCTTCCTGTATATCCAAGGATTCATTTTTCACGTTGTCTTTCGCTGCTTTACTCCTCCTTTTTCTTCTGTGCACGATATGTTGCCATATGAAGGACATGTTTTCCATCAACGGCCATTCAGTTTGAATTTGTTTCTCCATTGCATCTTTTGCTGCAGAGGTACCTGAGCTCAGGATTATTTTCTTCTCTCTCACGAATTTATCACGAAGACTTCGCCAACGGCCTCGCGCATCTTTAGCTGTATAAAATATTATGATACTTATTAAAATAAGAAAATTGGGTTTACGATTCTCAAAAAATATTGCCATTTCTTCGTATCCTAAAAAATTAATTAATTGTTTCAATTCTTTGAAAAATGGATGCAATTTTATAATAACAGGGGTATCACAGTGGTTCAGTAGTTCAATATGTGGTGAAGAAGGATTTCATTTATTAATGAAAACTTTGTAATAATTGGTATCAAATTGCACGAAATTCCCCACTTAATAGTTGCACCTTTTCTCAGAAACTTTTCCTATGATGCCAATTTTGTGTTTGAAAATCTGTATTTTAGCTAGCCTTGAAAGATCTGTTCAACACCTCAGCACCTTCTACTGATTAAAATACAATTCTAATGATTCAAGAAGATCGAAGATTAAAAATTAAACTAACAGTAGAATTGCAAAATGCTGAAAAAATGTGTTTTAATCATAAGGTAGATTTATATTCCTTATTCTCGTTGATTTTTTTTCTAGTGCATTCTTTTCAATTAAGAACCCTGAATTGTATTTGTTAAAGTATTTCTCCACGTAAGCTGGAAAGAAATAATTGAAACCAAGAAAAACAAAAGGGATTATTCGAAATCTGTTTTTGTATCATACAATTTAAAAAATATTTTTCTGTTGTCATTTTCATCGATTGAAATCTGTCAAGGTGTTCAATGCTTTTTTTTGTCACCTGCAAAAAACTCTGCAGTGTTAAATAACGGAAATTGAATAAACATTATTTAAGTAAAATAAGGCTGAAAAGGGTACACATGAAACTTTTTGAATTCAAAATTCCAAGTAAAAAAGTGGACTAAAAAGCTCGAGAATAGTTTCTCAAATTCTCAGTTTGCTAACATTTAAAACTTTCTTCATGTTTTCTGGAAAAATAAATTTTTTAAATTCTCCAATTTCAAAGAATCGAATTTTGAGAGTATCAAACGTTTTCAATTTTCAACTGCAGAATCGATTTGAATTTCGGGTTTAGTTTTTTCGATTTAATCAGAAATCTAGTGACCAAGTCTTCGTGGAATCTTGGTTGAATCTTCCGAATATCCTTGTGAATTATATCTCGAAGTTTTTGTGATATCTTCAAATCTTTGTGAAAAGTTTGAAATATTTTCAGATATTTATAATATTTGAAATATCTTCTAAATATTAGAAAACTTTCTAAAAATATTGGAAATTGAGTCAAAATGGTCCTTTTTCGGGGATTTTTCAGATTTTAGGGGAAAGAAGGGGTCGGAATGTGATCCCTGTGATGAGTATTAGGTGAAAAATTTCATGAATGATTTTTGAAGAATATTGCCATTCAATTCTACACGAAAGTAAATTATTATATCATTGTTTTATTTCTTTGAAATAAAGTATTCAAGTCCTATGTGAAAGGTTAAATTATAATCTTTAGAATTTGTATGCACATTCTGTGAATTATTTCTTATTCAAATGGCGAAAATTTATAATGTTCAAATTCAAAAGCGATAGAAATGAATCAGGCTGAGCAGTTTTTTATTTATTTTGATAATTGGTTTCAGCAATCAGCATTCATTAAACCATAAACTGTATTAGTAGCAAATATGACTCAATGAATTATGTACGCAGCAGTTTAATTACGAAATTAATGATATACTAGAGAATCGGATTAATTTGAACGCAATACATAATGTTACATTGTATCAGGATACATGAGCAACTTATACAAGACAATTATTTAACAGTTTGATTACAAAATTAATGATATACTGGTCAATTGGATTAATTTGAACGCAATAATACATAATGTTACATTGTATCAGAATACATAAGTAATTTTTACAATTCAATGATTTAACCTTAAGATACTTTATACCAATCTAACCTCAAAATCTCAACTTTGAGAGGTGATTTTTAGCTTATGAGACTTTTGGCACTTGCTTTGCTCGTGAAAAAAACGTCTTATTCGCTAAATGATGACCTCCCACAAACTTATCGAAATGTACTATTTTATTCGAAAGTATAGGATAATAAATCTGTCGAAACTTTATGCGGAATTTTGTATTGAAAAATTTAAGATTTGAAATTGAAGCGTTCTACAGCAAGCAGTTTGAAGCCTGATCCATAAAAAAATAACAGAAATAAAAAGATTTATCAAATTTGCAAAAATGTGCACAAGAAAGATTTGAATTGAATGTTTACATTTTAAGGCTTGATTAAATACAGTAAGTGCATAAAAATTATGCAAATGTGAATAGTTCTAATTTGAGAATGATGATTTCGAATTGAATTGAAGAGAATGTGAATTCTCCAATACTGAGAGAAAACTGTTTTATTACATTTTATCCATTTTATTCCGGATTCGGGATACTTATAGCCAAGTGGATTCATAGTTTGGTAACTTATTTAATGAACAAGTGTTTAACGAAAGAATCAAGATGTTTTACAGGGATGGTTTAAAATAAAATATGTATGCATATCTTCGAAGAGCACTGCCTATAAAAAAAAGTTGGAAAATCAGCGATAAACATTAAAAACGCTCCTTTTATCAAACACCCATTTACAACTCATGATTTATAGGTTAGATTCGCTCTGAGTCAAATTTACGAGTCAGCGTTGCGCAAAATTACCAAAAATTAACACAAATATGGAACTTACGTCTTGCGTTGAATTTTTTTGCGATCTCGGCCCATGCTTCTTCTTTGGCTTCATCACAATTCCGATATCTGTTGTTGAAAAGCAATGGTCGTTTTTTCACTTCTTCTATCAATTCAACATCGTCAATGATCGAGGTCATCTCGAATCTATTTTAAGCTGTTGTGTTTTTGGAATCTGATCTTTGCTATTATCATACGTAGTATACGTTGACGTAAACAAATCACAAACACCGAATATAATAAAAGAAACACAAAATACTCTTTGCGGATGGATTTACGCGTGTTGCGTCTTGCGTTGCCGAGTTGCAGCCAAATGTAATGGCGGCACCAACCAGTGCCAACCAATGGCGTCTTTTAAAATCGATTCACCAATGGATACGTGTGGATACGTCAAGGCTGTAGCCAAAATTCACTTATTTCATAAAGTAGATTGAGTATGTTTGTCTCTATTTACGGAATTGCGCAAGCGTGCTTTTGTTACACGAAATAAACCTTTCGGTGGTGTAATTTGGCGTATCAGAGTATTTTTTTGTTCTCAACATTGTCATTTGTTCTGGCCTTTTGCTGAAACTCTTGTGTCGGTTGTGATGTGGGTGTGCGTGGGGTGCACTGTAGAAGAGACTTGTGTAGAATATTGGCTTTGCTTCCACTAAATTTTGCGAAAAACTGTGAAATAGGTACAATTATTGTAGTAAATTTCTTAGATTTTGGCAATATCCCTTCGATTATCTCAGTTATTTCACACAATTCTTTAGAATTACCATGGTAATCGTAGGCAAAAAGAGACATACGATGAACGTATATAGTGATTTTACCAAATTTGTGTAAGATCAATTTTACTTAATTTGTGTAGAATCACTGCGTTTTTCATTAGTCATTTTACGTCGATAATCGAGGGTCTTTTTCCCATACGATATTCTCAGTGAAATTTGTTAAAATTACAACAGGACATTTTTTTCTGGCAGTGTCTTGTTCTTCGAAAGAAAAATGAAGCAAAATGGTTTGCGGTAAAATATAATTTGCAATTGATTATGTTTTGTGTGGTTTTGTGCCTCAGAGAAGATTTTACATCATTTTCATAAAGAAAAATTCTCAAGTGACGCCCGGCTTTCCGTCTCTCGAGTCACATGACATTTTGGTTAGTGCAGAGGTTAGTGCAGGTTAAATTATTGACATAAGCTTCTGAAAGCTCCAACGACTTTCTTTAGCCCTATTTTGTTTCCGGATTTTTTGGTCATGATAAGATAATCCTTGTTGCGCCATGTCGGAAGCTGGCTTTCAATTTTATCTGAATTTTGCAGATAAAATAACATTCTCATTATCCCAGCAAAAACATTAATGAACATTTTGTTATTTGAGGAAGTAGGTAATAAAATAAAGAATCAGATAATGAGTGAAAATAGAGTCTAATAACATCTGATTCTAATTCTCACTTTAATCCTTTTACCATTCTTTTAAACTCTCCAAATTTGATACATCAGAATGCTTTTTTCTCATTCAACGCTCTCGTATATTCCCAAAACTCTACAAATCTATATTAAATTGATGGATTCTAGTTTTTGTTTGCTTGAGGTTAAATATCATGCTTTTTCTTTAAGCTCAAATACACTCGGAAGATCTCCTAATGAAGACCCAAAATGAACCTAATATTGAAGGTAGAACTTATATATCCTTCAAAATTCGAAATAAGCTTTACACTAACATTAGATAACCAAATTTTACACCCTTTAGAAAATAAGGAAATTTTTTTTTGTACCAATCTAAACCGTTAATACAATTCTCTCACATTAATTTCGTATTAAACTAAAATTAACGTTGTGGTGTTTTTGTTTATTGCTTTCTAATAATATTTCATCTTAGTAATGTGTATGTTTTAATTGAAGTGAAAACATTAATTAGATATTGGTTATGGTTATAACAAGGAAATTTGACATATAATTGAATGCCATTTGCTTTGAAATGAAATCGAATAACTTACTATTGTAAGACCTACCCTTTGGGAATAAACTATTACTAACTTCAAAGAGAACATAATTGCGGTATTTTTGTTGCCACGGCGTTTCATAAGGGTACAACAGTTGTTTTGACACTTTGTCAGAACACAAAAAAAACATTTCCAAGCAACAAATCTCTCATTTGTAGAAATGCATGTCCTGGAGATAGTCGTAACAAAATTCAAAAGATGTCATTGAAACTTTTTTTCATAATATGAATTACAATGTATTTTATTTTTTGAGGGAATAATATAAGTTTTGAAAAAATGACGCTATAAAGGACTACTATTCAGTTTAGATATTATATCACAGTGTTGCGTCTAGTTTCTGAAAATATGCATGTGGTCGCACAATCTACTTGGGCAATGTTGTATTTAAAAAGGGAATACGATTTTGTGTGTGTGTGTGTGTGGGTGTGT
>WSXT02206582.1:0-18177 GCA_011762715.2 Neuroterus valhalla
TATTTGTTAACCGAAGGATACAGAAAAGACCTGTCCGTAGACAAGGCGCAAGGACTACTGAGGCCCCGAGGGCATTGCGTGGGCGACCTACCCTTAGCCAACATCTAGGGGAGGGGAGCGTGGTGAAGAACAACTATTACAGAATAAAAGACAATCATCTCGCTTCGCATATTAAATTGTGCGTTTCAAGTCAGGAGAAATGAGAATAAACAAACTTTCAAACGAAGCATGACGTAGTGCATAAAAATCTCTAAATGAACTCAGTTTTCTCAAGAGATGCAAAATGTTTGTGATTTTTCTTGAACCATTTTAGAGAATGGTGAATAAAAGAGTGTAGAATGAGTATTCCTATGGTGAGGGGAAGAGGGTGGCAATATTCGATCCAAATAATGGTGGAGCTCGCACATACTTTCGTAATCCGAAGATAAAACTGGAGGTTTGGAAATTACATGCGGCGGAGAAAGAATGAAGTCAAGGACTTAGGAAAACAGCAGAGTGGGGTAAAACCCGGTTGGATGTGACTAGTGACCTTCGGTAACATTGCGAAATGAGAAAAACAATATGGCGACCAAGGGTATGCAACTAAGACGGGTACATTTGAATTCAATTAAAATAAAATAGGTAGGAAATTGAAGGGAGCAAGTAAAGAAAATGTTTTCTGAATCTATTGATAGGCTGAAGTATAAATTTCAAGAATTCAGAACAATTTCCTATTAAATCAACATACACAATACTTATATTTTGTGTGTAAGGTCTTGAATTAATTAAGTTTTTATTTTTAATTGTGTACAATAGTTCGCTAAAGAGTTGTTTTCTGTAATTGAATTCAATGGCAACTATTCTCGCATTTTTCAAATCGAATCGATGATCAATATCATGTGAGTTTTGTATGATTTTTTTTTACTTGTTGAAATTGGGAAATTTTATAATTCGGGAATTTTCCCAAGTTAATAATTCCACAGTGTCAAATATTTATTAATTGGGCACTTTTCTGCGAGGAATTTAATTTTTCGGAAATTTCCCAATTCGGCAATATTATAATTTGTGGGGAATCTCAATATTCAGGAATTATCCAATTTGATATTTCTATTAAGGCAGGAATATTCCCATTCCGAGAATGTTATATTTTGAATATTCCATTTTTGGAAATTTCAAAGTTCCGGAAATTTATTTTTTCGTTATTTTTCTGTCATTTTGAAAAGGGATAGCATTTCTAAAAAAATATCAGAGATTATTTTTTCAAACTATTTTTTCACAACTACAGGGTGTCTACTTGAAAGCTGGAGAAAATCTACGTGACAATTTGAGATTTTTTCTCAAGCATTTCTAGATTTTTCTGGCAATACGTTTCTTCAATAACGAGCCTTACAAGTATTTGTTGAGATCCTTGTTGTAAATCCATATTTTCGGATCAAACTAATCCTATTCTGGCTGGGGTCTTAACCATTTTTTTGAAAATCTGAACCTTTGGTCCAAAATTGAATTATTGTGTCAAAAATCTGCCCCTGTAGTAGAAAATTTATCCTCCAAGTAAATATTGCAGCATTTTGATGAGAAATAATTACGCATTATTTCAGGATTCAATCATCTTTTAGAAATTAGTTCTTGATGCTTTTTTCGCAACTCTACAGTTTTTTCTCGAAAATTGGATTTTCTTTATCTAGTTTAATTATCAAGTATAACATTTTTCGTGAGATTTTTTTTTTGGTAAAAATGTCAACTGATTTGTTGAAGATAAAATATTTTGCTACAAATTCATATTTTAGGTTTTCCATTCAAATACCTGTTCTTTTTTGTTGGAAATTCGCCGTTTTTGTAGAAATTTGATCATATTTCTGGTTGGACATATAATTTTTCCGTTGAAATTATCTTGTTCCAAGTTTATTGTTTTTTTTTTCATTCTGAAAACTAATTTTGTTAAATAAACATTACCTTATTACATTTTTGGTCAAGAATGAATATTCTATACTTAGAAAATTAACCTTCTGGTTAATCATCTATAGATTTTATCATAAATCTGTCTTTTTCGGTCGAGAATTGGTTATCTTGATTAAGGATTTCATCTACCTTGATGATCACTATTTCGTGTCAGCTGAAGATTCAACCGAAAAATGCCCGACAAATCGGGCATTGTTGATGAACTCAACTGTTTTTGCTTTGAAAAATCTGAATTCGAGAATTTGATAGTTCCACTGGAAATTTAGGTTTTTAGTTTTAAATGATGGCCTTTTCAGTTTTGATTGTTTTGAAGAAAATTTGTTTTTTCGTCCTCAAGTCCATAAATTTGGTTGGACATTGATAGTTTTGTCGGAAATTCTTTTTCTTGCGTAACCTTTAGTTTTTTCCATTCAGGATTCAAATTTTTCTGGTTGAATCATCAATTTGAACAGTATGTGAGCAGGAATGTATCATTCCTAGTTAAATATATAACAGAATATTCGGTTGAACGTAAAACTTTTTCGTTGAAAATTAGGTTTTTCGTTTCAAAATGTGTTTCTTTGGTTTGAAAAAACAATAATGAATTCCGTTTTTATCAGTATAAATCCACTGCTATCAAATAATATTACCTTGGGTATATTGTAATTCATCCGCAGATCCCCGTTGTTCAATATTCTCTGATGAGTAGACACCCTGAAAAAAAGGAACTATTCGACTACTCAAATTTCCATATGGAATTTTGAGAATATCAAAACTAATCAATTTTCATTTCTCCTTCCAGAATTTACTTCACAGGTAAAAATTGTAGCTGCGGGTGCTCCTCTTTCTCCTGATATTCATTTCTTCCGAATTTCACTGACAGAATATGTGGCGATAACAGGAGACTACCACGTAGCAGTATACGCTGGCTATATCGTTGGGGTATATCTTAATGATGTGATTTATCCAGCTTGTGATGGTCAGTGCAAAATGGTTAGAGTACGCGTGGATGGCTACCGCAATACTGCAATTACTTTGGATGAATTTCGGGATATTTTACAAGTTGATGGACGCGAATTCTATATTCATCCAGCTAAATTAAGAAGTCACTAATTCAAAACGACAACATGGAATCTAAATGTTTTGGGCTTCCAATAAAAACTTGAATAAACGAAATGAAACTTGTTCTATCCTGTCCTAGTGTGTCCTAGGTTGAATTCACTTTTCGAGTTCAATACAGGAAACCGGATTTGACTTATATTTAATACATTTTTCCATGCTCATTAATCTTAGTTGCCGGATAGCATGTACTCCTCATTTTTATCGGCATCCTTCATTTGCCTTTATACCAATCGTGACAGCAAGCATTGTTATTGACTAAGGAGATGAATTTATTGATTTGATACAGAGTCCATCATTTGATACCCCGGCTCGCTTGGGCTACCAGATTATCGATAAGATATCTTTGTCAAAAACGTGTCTATACAAGCCAATAGAATATATGCTCTTTTGAAAATACATTCGTACCAAAATTGTACCAAATACTTACACCAAATATGTAACTTTTAGAATAAATCACTAAGGGCCCATATATGGAGCCGAAACGTCTGATGGAAATTTAAATCTTCTCCATTATTTACGGACTCCAAAGCCACAAAACAGAAAACTAATATTTAGTACTGAGAGTCACAAAAAGCCAAGAACAATTTATTGAACAATGGGCACAAACGAGCCACCAGCGGGCAAAGGATTTTTCAACGAGATTCACAGAAAGCATGGTGTAGCACTATCAAAAAGGTTGAGAGATTGGTCACAAGCAAAAATGAAGAGCGCGAAAAATATAAATCAAGAAATTTTTCTTGTTAAGTGTGGACGACTCCAGTCAACGTCTAGACACTTATCACTCACAGCCTTCAAAACGGTTTAATTCAACACAAAAACAGTAGAAGAAGATTCAGAAAAATTAGTTCCTCTTATGTTCGACAGGTATTAGGCAACGAAATAAGCGACATTCACGAAACAATACATTTCCTAAGCAAAAAAATCGAAAGACTAGAGTACAGTATAAAACGGGCACTACCGCTTGCCACGTACGTAGATTTCTTCGATTTCGAAGCTAAAAAGTTATACCAGATTTTCGAACATCACACAAGAAATCGTACGAAAAAATGAGAAGATTTAAAAGAAAAACAACGTCATGCAAATCTGGAAATTAAGACAGAAGAAAAGAAGTTAGTTAATCTAACTGATGTAGACATCCCAAAAAATGTCAAAAAGATTGCAAGTCTAGGAGAAAACTTTGGCATGCCACTCAAGACAAAAGAGATACCAATTTTGGGACTTATTCCAGATTTCGAGTCAAATATTCACAAATTATCAGAAAATGATAGGGCAGAAGTCAAATTAAAGTTAGTAAGTAGTGTCAGTAATTTATTACACAAAAATAGCTCACATAAAATGGACGAAACCTCGGCTATAAACAATCAACTCCGCGAAGCATATAAAGACACAAAAAAGTTTCTAGGAGATAACCCTAACATTTTTTTCACCAAAGTAGATAAGAGTAATACAACGATTATATCAAAACGGGATAATTACAAAGAAAAAATGGAGGCAATGGTGGGTGAAGCAAAAACGTACACAGTACTAAAAGAGATACTACACAAAAAACACAAAAAGATTTCATGGGAATGGTCAATCAATGGGAAAAACTGAACTATGTGTGCCAAGAAAAAGCAAAAGAATTAAAAACTAACAACGAAACAGTACCCTTAATTTACGGCAGCCTAAAGTCCACAAAGAAAGCATACCTTTAGGACCTGTAATATCTTACTCCGGCAGGCCAGTCCTCCCTCTAGCTTCATTTATAGGTCAAACAGTTAAGCTTGCAGTTGAACCTCCCAAGTCACAAATAAAAAATAGTTTTGAACTGATAGAAAGGTAGAAAATATAAGAATACCAAATGAGCACGTTCTTGTTTCCTAAGACGTAAAATCAATGTTCACAAACATACAGATAGGACTAGCAATAGCAAGTGTTAAAAAAAGGTAGGCCCAGATTCAGCCATCAACTGACATACCGGAGACGCAATTTTTCAAAGCCTTATCCTTGTGCCTTCGGAATTGAATTTTTCAGTACAACCAAAAAATATATGAACAAAAACAAGGTCTTCCCATGGGATCTCCACTATCTCTAATACTTTCGGACATAGTTTTGGATGACTTAGAGAAAGATTGTCTATTGGAATTGCCGTGTGAGGTCCCCTTCTTTTTCAGGTATGTTGATGACATACTAACAGTGATACCTAATAAAGATTTGGACACTGTTTTGGCGATTTTCAATAGCAAATTCAGCAAATTACAATTCACACACGAAGTGGAGGAAAATAATGAAATAGCGTTTTTGGATGTCAGCATTTATAGGGAAAATGGAACTCTAACAACCAACTGGTATCAGAAACCGACCTCATCGGGCAGGTATCTCAATTTCCTCTCTCATCAACCCATAAGGTACAAAAGAGGAGCAGTCAATTCCATCGCCAGTTGGAGAGACATACTGAAGGCACTCCAGACGTTTGAAGTTTCCCCATACCTCATGTGAGTGATGGGGGATTACCTACGGCAGGAGTCGCCCAGGGATCAATCCTGGGTCTAGACTTCTGGAATATACTGTACGACGGACTACTAAGACTACAGATGCCGGAGGGGGTAGAGCTCATCGCCTACGCCGATGACGTGGCAGTGGTGATCACAGCGCGTACCCGAAAACTGGCACAACTGTTACTGAACCGCACGATGTTATAAATACAAAGATGGATGACTAGACACGGACTGAGCCTTGCCCTGGCAAAGACAGAATCATCCTTCTGACGGGAAGCAGGATTATCACCCTTATTCCAATGTCAGTCGGAGGTGTGCAGATGTTGACTAGGAGGACAGTAAAGTATCTGGGGAAGGAGACAGCCCGGAGAGCGGCAGAGAGGACTTCCGCTCTCAGCCGCCTGATGGCAAATACATTTGGACCAAGACAATGGAAGAGACGACTACTAATGTCAACGACTCACTTGATCATACTGTACGGGGCAGTGGTATGGACCGACGCGCCGGAGTTTAGGAAATACAACAAACGACTAGAAGACGTTCAAAAACAGGGGGCATTGACGTAACAAAGTAGACGTAACGCACAGACGTAACAAGGACGGAGGACGCGACAGAGGTAAGGGACAGGACGAAGACGGACTGGAACGAACGACGGAGGACGGGCTCGGCCAGCGCATGGACGAGGCGACTCATCGACGACCTGAGGCCGTGGACGGAAAGAGATTTTGGGGAAGTGAATTTTTCCCTGACCTAGTTTCTCATCAACCACGGGTATTTCAGGAAATACTTACACGACCGAGGACGAGTAAACAGCCCTGACTGTAAATACTGCGGACACGAACGAGACATCGCAATGCACACATTCTTTGAGTGTAGTCATTGGAATACGGAGAGACAACGACTGGAGACGAGGATATGCAGCATCACGCCAGAAAACATCGTGGTAAAGATGTTGCAAGACAAGAAAAACTGGACGGCGACTGCGACATACGTAGAGGATATTTTGCGAGGGGAAAAGGCGGACGGATGCCTGGAAGATGAGTGAATGAAGATAGCTGGTGAAAGCGATGGGTATGAAAGTGAGAATAAATGTGAATGGATGAAATGAATGTATAAACTGACGAACAGGACATGACGACACAGAAACAACACGACGACACGGTTTCTCCAGAGGGAAGTAATGCTAACGCAGTTCCCCTCTGGAGAACGGACAAAGCTGGATATTACTTCCTCCCTTGCCGGGAGACCTAGTCCCCGGGCCAGGGGGAAGCAGGTTCAGACGGTCCAGTCGGCTCCGATGTCTCGGCGGCCACAAGCGCCCATCCTGAGGAGACCGATTACTCCGTCACACGGTGGGAAAGCGGGACAGTGGGCTTACTCACTGCCGCGTTTGACCATCGGGTCCATCAAGAATTTGCCTGTTTTTTAACCACCGGAAAAAAATCAATTTATCAGACAAGAAATTTCATGATGAAAATTTAAAGAAAGTAAAAGAAGTCCTAATCACAAATAGCTTCCCAATAGATTTTTTAGACACCACAATTGAGAACAGATTGAAAACTCTTCGCAGTAGAGATGATGAGAGAACTCAGCGAGCACAGGACATTCACCCTCCTACAACAGAAATTGAGCCGTAAAATAAAGTTGAAAACCCAGATAGTAGCCAACCTCCTATCAAGTTTTTGTCCCTACCTTATGTGGAAGGTTTATCACAAAAAATCATGGAAATGCTCAAACAATATAACGTAAAAACGTCCTTCACTAACCCGTTCGATCTATCGCGATTTTCCACTAAGAACAAAAACAAGTTGAGCAAAGACCTACTTTCGAATGTTGTTTATTGCATTCCATGCGGGGGGTGTAATGCATGCTACATAGGACAAACTAAAAGATATTTGAAAAATAGAATTCATCAGCACAAACGGGACCACCTCAAACCTCCAGAGAAAAAAGCTGCTTTCATAAAACATTCATGACACCACGATCATATTTTTGCAATTTTGAAAGCACATCAATTCTAGATAGAACAGAAAAATACAAAAAAGGCTAGTTTTGGAAATGGCACACATAGTCACAACAGAGAGCGTAAATGAACGAGCCGACGTAGAAAATCTGTCGGAATTCTATCTTCCGTTACTGCACAAGACCAAATAGTCCATTCTACAAACTATTACACAATATCATAAAAATATTACTTATTTCAGAACAAATGGAATGCAAATAGAGACTAAAAGTGAAATCAACAACATTGACTCCATGTAAATTAGTATATGTATATAAAAAAATGATAATAATATTATCAATGAATAAATGGAATAAAATAACAATAAATCTACAAAAATATATTTTTTTAAACTTCGAACAGAAAGAATAATAGCAAGCTACAATCTCGGGTATCAGGACGGAGGAAACGTCACGGATCCTTGACACCCGAAAAAATCCCAATGAGAAAAAAACGTCATTGTCCACTCAGAGAACATGTGTTTTTGAAAAAGCCGGTTCTAAGTTAGTTTCTTTCTGAATTACACCGAGAACACTTTTCAGTGAAATGAAGAATCCATACAAAACAAAGAAAACAAATTTTCAAATGATTAAAATACACACTTTGCAAAATAACGTCCAAAAAAATAAAACAGAAACAAGTGACAATAAGTGTGATGTAAATAAAGAAACAGCAACTCCGAAGTTCAAATATCAAATAATAAAAGGAACTGGGAATTCTCAGGGTTGGTACCTCAAACACAATATTTATAATTTTTAAAACCCATCATTCACATTTTTAGTACACGGTTTTCTTCTCTCTGTTCTTGTAATAACTCGTATTGTAAAATTATAATTTTTATATTATGAGGTTGTTAATAGTTCACCTTAAGACACAAAACTTTGTTCCTTAATGTTCTGGTACCTTAAGTATGTAAAGTAGGAAAGAGCGGTCGCAACAAAAGAATAGATATTTTCAGGGTAAACTTACTGGAATGTACTTAATACTTACACCAAATATGTAACTCTTAGAATATAGCGCTGGAGAGGGCCCATATATGGAGCCAAGCGTCTGATGAAAATTTAAATCTTCATCATTTATGGACCCCAAAGCCACAAAACAGAAAACTGATATTTAAAAATAAAAAAATGAACTTTTACATTTTCGACTTTCGTGAATCGTATTCCGTATAATAGGTGTTTGTGTCATAGAGATATTACATATAGAGGCGAAAAGCCAGCTTGAAATACGCCTGCGTCAAGAGAGAGAAAGAGAATCAGAGGTCTCGAGTAGTTACCCCAACCTCTAGCACTCTGTCTCTTTCCCTCTCAGCGAAGTTGAGCGGACGGTTTCGCTTACAGAGCGGCCTATGGCTTGTCGCCTCTATCTGTAATATCTCTATGGTTCCTGCACCCTGTGATATCCTAAAACCAGTTCATAACCCCCAGGTATTTACCTGGGGTCAGTCAGAACCTTGCCGTTCTGGAGAGAAGGTCAGTGCGATTTTGTGCTTCAGAATATTAAACTCCTGCAGAGTGATATATTTTCTTTTCTATACTGCCGATTTCAAAACGGTTTATTGGAGGATAATTTGGAAGGTATGTGAACCACTTTCATGTGAACGAATTGTTTGAAATATCATATATTGCATATTTAAATGAGTATTGCGTGTGTACGTTGTAAATGCGCATGTGAATATCATAACATAACAAAAAGTATAAAAATAGTTATCTCTCTAGGATTTTTCAGAATTCTGTAGAGTGTAGAGTATAACTAATGTTATTGAGATTCGAAATCGATGAAAAGATGCTGCGCATTCCTGCGGACTTGGTTTTGGGAACCGAAAATTACTTGTGTCGCGTAACATTCAAACATTTTTCCAGCGCATAACGATGAGCTAATGTTAGACCAGCCCTTCCCCTCACCAAGAAAGCATTTTCTAAAAATCAAAGACGAATTTATTATTATTGATCGCAATTATTTTATTTATTTTATTAGTAATAATAAGATTGATTATTTAATTATTTTATTTCATCCATTTTTATAGTTAATATTCCTCATTTTGGTTTTAATCTAGGTTATAAAAGACAAATTTCTTTTTTATCATTTTAGAAATTTTATTATTTTATATATCAAATTATTATTAAAAGAAATCAATTGTGTTATTCATATTTGTAGTTAATGTTTCTCATTTAGTTTCGCTAATTGCGCTCGAATCTTTTTCCGAATTATCAGAATCCGCAACTCCTGACGACGACGATGATGATGAAAATTATGATTAAAGATGTATCAGATTCCTACCGTTTGTATTTTCATTGAATAACATAATAAAATTCCCATCAAATGCATTTTATCTCTTTTGCTCGAAATCTTCTCAAATTTCTCCTTCACCTGAAGTCATCTTTGCTCACTTTTCGAAATCCTTATTTAAAATTTTGGATCAATAATTGTAAAACCGTTTTCCGGAGAAATTGAATGCATTTAACTGAAAAAAATTATCACTCCTGGTCCGCCATTTTTTCTCTCAAAAATTTGGTTACAAATTGGAAATCAGCTGGCTTAAAAAGAAAAATATACCGTTTTCCGGAAAAATTGAATGAATTTTATTAGAAATAATAGTTACTTCTGGTCCGCCATTTTGTTTTTTTAAAATTCGGTTACAAATTTGAAATCAGCCAGTAAGAGCACATAAGAATCAGCATCCACTTCTTCGAGGCGCATCTTGGTCTATTTTTGCCGTTCTTTTTCGAATCTAGCCCACTGTGCAGCGTTCTAAAATGAGTGCACGGAGAGGAGTAAACCTGAGCAGTTACTGTTTACACCGTAACTGTTATTGAGCTCACCGTAACAGCTACGGATGAAAAACGGGTTGTAGATAAACCGTGACTGCTACTGCCAGCGACGGAACTATTCCGGCCACACCGTAACAGTTACTGCGCGCCACCTTGAAAAGTTTTGCAGGACCGTTGCTCCGCTGACAGTAGTAGTTACTGCTAATACCCGAATCACTCCGGCGAGCGCAGTAGTAGTTTTGCAATGGAATTTGATGAGTAGTGCAACGAAATTTGATGCCTTATCGCCGAAAAAATGTTAGTTTCACTAAAATCTAATGGTTTTCTATTTGAACTTTAACCTTGCACATTACCCATTGAATTTATTACACTTCTTGAGAGACTACATGAATTGGAGGAGAGAATCATCTGATCGTCATTCCGAGTTTCGAGTTTCAACTTTAAGGCTTTTGAGGTTAGTTTCGTACACTATTTTATCAATACGATCAATACATACATTATCAATACTGATATATATTTTGAAGAAACTAACTCCCGGAAAAGTGATAAAGAGTATCGTATATTGTTTTTTCAGTAAATGTATGTATCAACAAAAACTGAAATCGCCCTGCTTGAAGGATTCTATAGAAAAACATTGACCAATGAAGCCAAATTTTTATTTATAGAATCTTTTAATGAAGAAATTTCTTCATAGCCCTTACTGCTGTAAAATTGATTCTTCATCGCTGAAAGAATTTTAGTCCCAATTAAATTTATTGGTTTTCAGTTTGAACTTTGTCCTCGCACATTGTCCATTGATTATTATCATTATCCACAATTATTCTGAATTGGACAGGAGAAGTGAAACTTGCCGTAATTTCGGTAATTTGATAAAGTTGTAATGTTCAAAAATGTTCAATTTTTTGTGTTTTGATTTCAATTTTTTTCACTTTTTTTAATCGACTCCGAATTCCTTTCTTTTGCCTCACAAACTATATTAATTTTTTCTTGAATGTTGCGTCATATCCATATTCCCCAAATAAATTTCACTTCTCGCATCTAGTCTTAAGCAGGTTTTTAAATTTTTTTGATAAATAATATTTATATCCAATTTATTTTGATTTATTTTAAACCTTCAGCGTTTAATAAGCAAACTGTTCCTGTGAGATGAGTTCTTGATAATTCTTATACAATATTCACATGTAAGTATCGTTGAATAAATTAAAAAAAAACTACTGAATAGATACGCAACGTAGATTAAGCAAGAAACTGCGCGTGCAGTGATGGTTACGGACTAAATAGGAACTATTGCTGTCGAGACCGTAACCAATACTGTCGTGGCAGTAACTATGACTGCGTTGCGTTTCACTGTCTCGCGACGAACAGATACTCTGCAGGCAGCAAAGGTTTATGTGAGCGCAGTAACAGTTACTGTTTATCGCATATTCGGGAATCGCACGTAGCAGTTAGGGGGTTGGCAGTAACGGTTGCGGTTTACTCCTCTCCGTGTGATTGCTTTGTCTGTAACGAGGCCCTAAGCCTCAGCAAAAATCACATTATCAAGGGAAAGGGGTACGAAATCTCATAAAATCAGCGAATATAAGGGGAATGTAGAAAATGAGCTCATGTTAAACGACGTACTGACAGGAACTGTGCACGTCACTTGCCACAAAAACTACACAAATCCAAAGCTGGCACTGGCTGCAAGGTATGTAAATAGTTGCACGAATGTTCAATATCTTTTTCACAGTGCTCTTGATCCATGTCGAAAGTCGATAGGATTTTATTATGACTTTATGCGAGAAATTACATCAGGAATTGCGATTCAATTCTCAATACTGAGTTTTTCCATTTTTCAAACTATAAGATCTGTCAAATCGTACGATTTTTGGACTACGGGATTTGGAATGCAAGATCTGAATCTCCAATTTTAGCGATTCTAACATGCAGAAATATAAGTTTCGGAAATCATTTTATTATTTTATAATTTTTCTAGTCTTTACAAAAGTATCAAAAGGTTTTCAGACCATTAGTTCTGTTCAAGCTCAAAATTTTCGGATTTGGGAGATTCGGAATTGCAGAATCTCCAACTCTGATAATCCTGCAATTCAGAAAAAAAAGATCATCATAAATTTGGAATTCGAAATTCACGTTTGATTGAACATTACGATTATTTTCCATTCTAATACTTCTGATATTTTTTTAATTTTCCAGTCTTCAAAAACGGATCAAAAAAATTTCAGACCATTGCAACTGTTTGATCTCAAAATCTTCTGATTCGAAGATTTAGAATTTCAGAATTTCCATTTAGGGATTCTGAAATTCAAAAATAAAATCATCGGAAATTGGAATTCAAAAATTAATGTTCTAAATCCAAATTTCGGTAGAATTTAAAATTTACTAATTTCGAAAAAAGTTGGGAAGATTTCAAACCATCAGAACTGTTCGATCACAGGATTGTCGGTTCCAGGAATTTGGAATTCTAAATTACCGATTGCGTGAATTTAAACTTGCAAAACTATATTTTCCGGGGATCTAAATTTTCCAAGTAACAATTCAATGCAACATCCTTCTACTTTCTCAAATTTTCCCATTTCCGAAAAAGAATTCGGGAGTTTTGACATTATGGGATCCGTTCAATCTTCAAATTTTAGGATTGAGAATTGAGGGAATCGTATTTCCCGAACCTTCAATTATGGAGATTCTTTCATTCGATAATAGAATTTCCGGGAGTCTGAATATGAAAAATTACTATTTTTTTCATTTTTATTGCAGCTGAAGTTTACCTGTGTACGGGGAACAAAAAATTTCGAATATTTCAAGATTTTATTATTCTTTCAACTTGTTCATCCATTAGCATTCCAGAACTTGAACAATTACCATAATCTTTTTTCTGTATGGTAGAAATTTCCGCAAAATTGGTGAAACTGGATTTCAGGTACATGTTTCAACTTATTTTGTAATAAAAAAATATGCGAGTCATAAATTATCAATTAATTTTTCAAGCAGAATAAAATAGCAAACAAACCTACTTCCGATCGAGCGCGTCAATTTGTATCAACAGCCCTCAGCGCGCGACCTCATAGTCCAGTTTATTTAGTCGGATTCCTATATGTATTATTGCAATTCATTGGGCAAGAAAATTTCCTTTTTGCCATTTTAAGGGCACCATATAGAATACTTAAATCCGAATTCTCGACCATCAATCCTTTGCAGGTTGTCCGTCATCTTGAATTAGGGGTGATTTCTTGTATCGCATGCGAGAGTCGTATTTTTAGTTTAATCAAGGAAACAGAAGATACCATTTTTATCGAAAAAAATAAAATCTACAAATTAGTATCTTTGATATTTTCTCGTATTTTGCTTTTATGTTGCTTCAAAATCGATAATACAAATAAAAAGGGGGTTAACAAATTTTTCAGATCGAATATCTTTTTTGGTTTCGTCGCCATCGCAAAACTTTTCAAACAAAAGTTGTGATTCATACAATTTTCTACAATTTTTGTTTGGAACTTTTTTTTTAAGATCAATTGTTCACTTACCGTAGCGTCTGAAAGTTGCGCGGTAGTTGAGAGTGCTGGATTATGAGCGCTGTGCCGTACTGAATTATTATGAGTTTCGTTGATAATAAAGCTCAACATTTTTTCTCTCTCTTTTATTTTTTTCAATTAAATATAAATAAAAATTTTTTTGTGTGCATGATTTATATTTCAATTATTTTTTATTTGTTATTTTAATTTTTAATTTTTCTTGTTTCCAAACTTAACGTTGAAAGATGAAATTGTATCGACCCTAAGTTGAAATCATATTTGTTTGTTGATGTTAAAATTGGATTTACGGTATAAAAAGAATTGAAATCAATTTGTCATTGCATCCGACGTTTTGGCCTCGGCTCTTGGCCCTCATCAGTGATTTATTTCTGAAACGCAAGTACAAAAAATTTTTGGCTCGTGGGAATATATAATTTTTTAGTGAAAATAGTTTTTTGTAGGTATAAATTAGGACAAACAATGTACTTAAATTTCATAAATGAATCACCGATGAGGGCCAAGAGCCGAGGCCAGAACGTCTGATTCATTGACAAAATGATTTCAACTCTTTTGTGACCCTAAAGACAATTGTAACATCAACATACAAGGTAAAAAACAAGAAAAAAATCAAAATAAAAATAAGAAATAAAAAATAATTGCAACATAAATCATGCAGAAAAGAAAGACAAAATAACCAGTCGGTGGAAATCATTCTTTAATTCAAGGGAGAACGGATGTTCGAATATGGAAATTACTTTCGTTTTTCAAAAATATTCTTTCAAAGAATTGCGTAGTCCAGATTTGATGATTTTTCTTTGAAAAGTGTAGGAAATTTTTAGGTTCCTAGCATTTAGTAAAAAATAGCGTCGATCCTATTTTTATTTCTTTTTTCAATGTTCCTTAAATATGAATTGTTTTCTTCAATAAACAAACAGAATTATTTTTCTAAATTGTTTTCCGAATCAATTCCTTCAATTTAAAAATACTTTTTTTCATACATTCACGAATAATCGTATTCAGCTTCATTTCTTATATCCACAGCTCCAATAAACTTCAACATAAATTAATAATAAGATAATTTAACTCATAAACTTGACGCAATTCTGACAACGTCGTGTTCATGGTGGAATAGGAAAGAAAAATTTTTCTATAGAAGCAGAAGATTATTTCCTCTGAATTATTGTTCAGTTTTCCAGATTTGAAATTCTCAAAAGTCAAGGATCTAGGAATATCTGTTTGACACTGTTATCAAGATAACAAATACTATCGTGTATACCAATTTACGTCATTATTTCTTAACGCTTATTATTTTATCACCATATTTCAGATAATACATATATGGATATTATTTGGCCTTGAAATTCAGGTTGATACTAACGCAAAAACGATGCGCAGTCAGTTTCAAAATCTAAAATCAGGAATAATATGAGCGTGATGATTTCAAAAATGAAGTTTGGATGCAAAACTGAAAAATTGTTAGGAAAAAAAATTTGTCCAGAATTTGGTTATCCATTATTGAATTTTTATTTTTTGTTCAAATTCTGCTATTTGCAATAAGTTGTGAAGAACCATTTGCTCTTATTAGGGAGAAATTGAAAGAATCAACAAGATTTTACTTCAGGTTGAATTTTCGTTTGACCCTTATTTCATATATGTTTTATAGAAATCTCTTAGTAAATGGAATGTTTGGTACATTCAACTAGAATTTTTTTTGATCATTTACCATTTCCTCACGTCAATTGGAATTTTTTTAATTCATTAGATTTTCTGAATAGATCCATGAAAGTTCTTTTTTAAATCAAGTAAAATTTATTGCGTAGCGCCATAGTGAACCTAAATTTTTGGAGCACGTGATACTGTTGATGGCGTAATTAGCTGTTGGCGTATTGTCTCATTATTTATGCAGTGAGATAGTATATGGTATGAATTTATCATGCTTTATAAAAAAGACAGTTTGTTCTATTAATTAGACAATGAAGATCCTTTTTGGAATCCTTTTCTTCAATTTGGTGATTTTACTTTACTTCAACGGTAATTATATATCTCTTAGGTTGTTAATATATCTGTAATCCCTTTTTTCATTCAATTCATTTTTTAGGATTTGTATTTTCCAAGTGTAATCGCAAACGAACGCGCTATGCTCAACGGGTCTCAGATAGACCCTAACCTCAAAAAACGCTCGAATTCGTTAAGATGATCCGTCTCGCTACTACGGAATCAGACAAGATGTAATAATTATTTATTCAGGACAATGAGCTATTCTACAAGCAAACGATTTCCATATAACATCAAAAACGTCGAACGTAACCTCATTCAGTACCTTCAAGTCCCTGAAATACTCGATGTTTCACTTAAGAAGAAGAACCTATGCGTGAAGCATATATTTATATACAAATGAATGTTTGATTTGGGATTCTTTAGCTATAACAGATAAGTTTCCATAAGCTACCTCCAAGCATTTTGAAGAATTCACAACATTAGCAGGAGCGACGACCATAGGAAGGCAAGGTACTTTTTGCTTCCCCCCCCCCCCCTCCCCCCTTTTCCGCAAAGTCAGCCTCTATGCCTTTATTCCATCTATCCTAGTATCGTTGTACTACTAAATAAATATCCTAAAGGGAGCGTTATCCTTGTCCTATGTTGTAATCTCTAACATTTTCAGGAAAATTATCTTTTCTACCACTTCTTCCTCTACATGTCCAGCCACACTACTATTCCTTTAAAAAAAACAACCCAGGTACATAAACTCTTCAACCTTTTCTATTGTATTTTCTTCCTACTTCTACCCTTTCTGCCTGCTCCTACATCCTCCTCTCCTAAAACCTAATATTTTGTACTTTTCTGAGTTCAGCTCTTACTTTCTTTTGGGGAAAAATCTTTCAAGTCTTTTCATCATTGACTTCAACATACCTTCCTCCCTTGCTAGAATAACTATGTCAATTGATCTCCATCTAAAACTCTTCCGACTTTTCCCCCCTTTTTTTACTCTCTCTCTCTCCAGTTTCTTTGTATATTTTCCTTTCTCTGCTTATTCTTCCTTCGCCAAACCCTTTTCCTCCATTTCCTTCTTGAGGAATTCTCCGTCTCCTGATCAGATCGCCCCCTTGGGATCGACATCCCTCACCAACTTCAAAAAAATTCCTGTCTACTACATGCTGCAGGACATACATTTAGGGCGGAATGAAGAAAACGATCTTAGAGCCCCAAAAATAGATTTGCAGGTTTTCAATGATTCTGATAGAGGGAAAGAATTTTCTATTTAATGGGATCGGTTATAAATTAGGTCAAAAAAATTTGCTCTTGGAAATTGGAAAAACTATTTTGAATGTTTGGTGAATGGATTCTTTTTTACCAGCGTCTCATAGTAGAGAACTTCCTCCAATCAACACCTCTATACCTCTTACTTGAGACTCGGCAGTAAGGCACTTATATATATTTGAATTTGGTTAAACAACCACCGCAGGATTATTCGGGAGCAACTGTCATTCTGGAAAATGGCACCCAGTCAAACCGCGGTTAAATACACCTATGACCACGTCTCACGACCGTGAGATGAGTGACCACATGCACGACAAAATCACAACGCCGGGCCGGCGGAACCCTCGTGTGTCTTAAGGACACGGAGCGACGCAAGTCTGACTGCTCTTTGCACCCATCCGGCAAGTGCCACGGCATATTTTTGGAACACAGGGATGGCTTTGAAGTTGCTAGCCAGTGAAGGCGTCGCACCTCCAAGAGCACCGATGATGAGAACAATCAATTCAACCAAATATCTTCGATGATGTTGTTTTAGGTGTTCTCTGAGATCTTTGTATCTCTCCTTCTCTTTTCGAATTCCTTGCCTTTGATGTTGTAGTCGGCCGGGGCAGAAAATTCGATCACGAACAAAGTTCGTTCACGCTTGTCAAGGAGTACGATGTCGGGTTTTGTGTGTTGGATTGGGGCTATTGTCGAGATATCGTAGTTTCAGTAGATTCGGTACTCCTCGTTCTCAACAATAGACTCCATCCCCCTTGGAGCGCTCGGCAGGGCAGGGTCGCGGCCAACGCCATAAGAGAGACAAAGATAGTGGTAAAGCACTCCTAAGGCATCATTGTGTCTGAACAGATACGTTGTTCCTGCATGAATAGGGCAATTTGATAGTATATGCCTAGGTGCTCAGGGAGTTTAAGACACGCCCTGCACCTATCGCTGGAAACGTCTTGACGTGATATGCTCCTACGGTATGCTAAGGTGGAAATAACACCGTCCTGACACGCGAAAATAAAACTCTCTGTTCTGGAATTTATTCCAGATGATTTGAGGAAAGCAAACGATGACTCATGTGACAAGGACTGGTCTTTTACAATTTTGTAAAAGTTTCCGTGCATCACCTTGTC
>WSXT02206593.1:0-18176 GCA_011762715.2 Neuroterus valhalla
TAAATTTTCAAAATCAGATTGAAGGAACGGTACATTCCTTCAATTTAAATAATAAGATCTCTTTTTAATTCATAAGAAAGAAGCGGTAATTTCTCCTATTTTTACGGTAAAACTTTTAACTGTCTAGGTTGAGTCGTGTTAATTCCCGGTTTTCAATTCAATATCCGGTCATTTCCCGGTTTTTTTTAAATTTCAAAAGTTTCCAAACATATATATTTTTAAAATGCTCTTTTTTTGACCGAGTTGTCATGATTCAAATTCGTGAGGTAGTGTGGTTAATCTTGTCATTTATATTTTGAGAATAGATGGTGATTCTGAATACTTACGCATAATGAGATGTGTAATTGCACACGCGAATATAAAGACACACAAGAACGCCAAAGAGACTATAAAGGCATAAAAATATCTGTAGTTCCTCCTCCCCACGCAGTTTCCTACCCAGGGGCAATGATGATCAAAGCGTTCTAAAAAAATCGTGAAGATCCATAATTACTTTGTTATAAATATGAGATGAAAAGAGAAAAATAAAGTTTACCCACCAACGCAATTGTCGCACAAACTACAATGCGAGGCCCTCGGTGGCCTGAATATTTTGCAGGTAAAACAGTACTTTAGTTTCACAGGCTGCCCTCGCACCATTATTTCTTTCGTTCGAGGAGGAGGTCTGTATGTTGGTGAATTACCATTATTTGGCACTTCTGCAGAAGAAAAAAATTGTCAGAGAAGATTAATTTCTACATATAAAGGAGAGTTGGGTTTCTAAAATGTCTCTAATTGTATTTTCATAGGGCAATTTAATGTAAGTCGTAATATCAAGCAGGCAAACTGAAAGCTAAAGGATTAATTGTGCTGATGATAATTTCTTCTTCAATAAATATTCAAGCGAATTTCCACGTATTCGGTCTTACGGTCATTATTGAAGTCAACAAAAAAGAAGACATAAAAAACATGTCAAAAAAAATGATTCGAGAATAAGAACGGTTGTTTTCTCCAAATTAAAGCCTCAAAGATAATGTAGAGGTTCCAATAATTTATGAAAATGTCACATGATATAGTACGATGTTTACAGACATGTTTCAACAAATAAAAAAAGGGTTGCAAATTTTTTTCAGATAGAATATCTTTTTTGGTTTCGGTACTAGCGGAAAACTTTTCAGACAAAAGTTGTAATTCAGACGATCCTCTTCAATTTTTTTTTTGAATTATAAATCAATTATAAATAATTTTGAATATTTTTTTGTGCGCATGATTTATATTGCAATTATCTTTTATTTGTTGTTTTTATTTTGAATTTTTCTTGTTTTTAAACTTAACGATGGAGTTGTATAGACCCTCAAATGAAATAATATTTGTATGTTGATGGTAAAATTGGCTTTAGGGTAAAAAAAGAATTGAAATCAATTTGTCATTGAATCAGACATTTCGAACTCTGTAATGGGCCCTTATCGGTGATTTATTTCTAAAATTTAAGTACAAAAGATTTTTGGGTGGTGGAAATATATAATTTTATAGTAAAAATAGTTTTTTGCAGGTATAAATTAGGACAAAAATGTTTAAACTCTTTAGTGAATAAAAATAAATGAATAAAATTTTTTTTGAAAATATTAATAATTTCCGTGATGTTATCGGATAAATGTTCATTTATTAACTATTTTCAGTATAAAATTATATATTTCCACGAACCAAAAATTTTTGTACTTAAATTTTAGAAATAAATCACCGATAAGAACCCATAACAGAGTCCGAAAGGTCTGATTCAATGACAAATTGATTTTAATTCTTTTGTGACCCTAAAGTCAATTTTACCATCAACATACAAATATTATTTAAACTTACCTTTTTTATTTCTTATTGGCATATGAATTATTTACTATTCTTCAATATCATTTTATACGATTATTCATATGACTTCTGTTGTTTGTTGGAAAAATAAATGAAAAATTCTCAACAATTTATTGAAAAATTTATTACGGCACAGCGCTCGCAATCCAGCACTACCAACTACCGCGCAACTTTCATACGCTACGGTAAATAAACAATTGCTTTTACAAAAAAAAAAAGTTTCAAACAAAAATTGTAGAGAATCGTGTAAATTACAACTTTTGTCTTGAAAATTTTGCGATATCACCGAAATCAAACAAGATATTCGATCTAAAATAATTTTCACCCCTTTTTTTATTTGTATAATCGATTTTTAAGCAACAAATAAGCAAAATACGAGAAAATAGCAAATATAATAATTTGTGGATCTTATTTTTCTCATGAAAAATGGTATCTTCTATTTTCTTGATTAAATTAAAAATACGACAGTTATACGCGATACAAGTAATCACCCCTTAATTCACGATGGCGGACAACCTGCAAAAGGTTGATGATCGACAACTCGGAATAAGACTGGACTATAAAATAAACAATCAAATATCTCCTGATGATTTTGCAATGTCTTGAATTGAACAGTTGTAGGTTAAATATTCGAGAATTTAAATCTACCATTTTTTCATTTGAATTATTTTTATTCAGGAGGGTTTTGGATTGTATATTATTTAAACGAAAGAGTTGAGAAATGAATGATTTCGCAGCATATCAATATCTGATTCCCAAATTGAAAATTTTTCAAGAGAGTATAATTTCAAAATGATAGGAATTTAAATGATGTAATTTCTAATCCAAAGCAAATTTGAAATTTTCAATTGTAATGTACTTTATTCTCTTCCCTTGTATGATGTTATACAATTTTGAACGTTGTTGAATAAAGATTTTTACGAAATGTTATGATTCAGAGGTAAATAAAGAAATGTTCATATTTGATATATGCTGATTAAAACTCATTCAATTTCAAATTAAAAGACTTTGAATGCGTAATTAATGTCTATTTTCAATCTTAGAGCTGAAAATTTTGATAGATTTGAAAACCTTACCATTCGGGATTCCTAATATAAAATTATTCAATTGGGAACGATTCTTATTCGAGAATCCATTCTCCCAATTTGAAATTGGTGTTTTTTATGAAATTTTGATCTGCAATTTTTGAACATTGAAAGATAATTATTCTAAATTATTGAATGCTCCATAATTCCATGAATAATTTAAAATGTTCTGATTTGTACAATTTTTTAGTTTAATTCCTTAAATTTTCATTAAAGGATATATTCTCAAATATAACCATTGCTTAATTTACCTCTGAATCATGGAGTTTCGGAAAAAACTATATCAAAACTTCAATAAATTTGAAAACAGAAATTATGAATATAAACCAAATTTATCAGAGCATCATGCATTGAAAATTAAGATTCCTTCTGTTCGATTCATTACATGTTTTCTTATTTGAGTCAGGTAAGTTGATTACAATTTGTTTTTGGTTTAGGAAAATCACCATCTTAGTTTGTGTGAGGAATCTGGTAACTATTTAGTTTATTATTTTTTAAGAACAAAGTATTTTCATTGTATTATAAATGTGTGTACCGACTCTTGAAAAAGACCCACAGTGTGTTCGAAACGTTGAGGAGAGGGTTTCAAGATTTAATAAAAATGTGTTTTTTTTTTACATCTTTTTGTCTTCTTTCTTGTTGACTTCAATAATGATCGTAAGACCGAATATGTAGAAATTCGCTTGAATATTTATCGATTAATAAAAACGGTCGAAGAAGGGAAAATAACAGTGTTTGATCCATCTGGAATTGTTGTTGTATATTATCATTGAAAGATAATTTCTTCTCACCGATTTGTTGCTCGATATAAGCAGCTTCGTCAGCCGTTGCACGCGGAATCACTCCAGGATCACTGAAGCTAGTTCGAAACAAAGCCGACATCACAAAAATAAAAAGCAGACCACCAATCACTGGGATCGCTGGTGTAATTTGTAAAGCCAGAAATGGACAACTGCAAAAGAAAAATAATTTTTTTAATGAATTTGCTACTTTCCGAGGGAAATAATTCTTTGAAGACCTTATTTTCATATCTAATTTCAGACCGGGATTCCCTGGAGAGGAAGTCACAATAAAGCTGTCTGCCAAAGATAATATTTACACTTCAAATATTATTCGCAGATTCATGAGTGAATTAAGTTTCACTCTTAAATTTGAATTTTAAAGCAGTCCAGTTTATTTACACTAAATATATCAATTATTTCCATTATAAATAAGATTTTGAAATATACCTTGGGATTTTACGGGATTCCGAATGATACCACATGATTCAGGCGGGTTCAAGAGATTTTGAAATATTTAGCAAGAAGGAGTTAAGGGGATTTTAAAAGAGTTTTGACAGATTTTGAGGAACTTAAGGAATGATTCCCGCGGTGTACAGAGAACTTAAAGGAGTTCAAAAAAACTTAATCCAATGATGAAATATTTAAAGAAAATTACGGGATTTCAAAAGACTCCAAGGGATTTTAATAGAAAGAAACATGTATGAAATTTTTGTCATAACTAAGTGAAAATAAATCTCTGCTTGATGAATCATCACAATTTAGAACTGAATATCATGAAATCACTGCGACAAAATTTGAAATTATGTACTCCTCGAGTTGGAATCTTACTCAAATGCGAAAAATAATCCACTCGTCCCAGCAATTAGGCAAACTGTGACGTAAAGAACTCCAGTTTGTGGCGCCATCATTAATCTCCCATCGCAGCAAAATCTGTTCTTTCCCGGAAATAATTCCCACTTCCTGGTGACGTGAGGCATTTTTAGACTTTCCAGTGTTTTCTCCCAACAAGAATGAGTTGTTTAGAGTTCCATCAGACTTGAGAATTTACCAGGACATCTGCAAAAGAAAAAGAAATCAGATCCAAATTTTTAAATTTGTTTTGATTGAAAATCTATAATTGTCCTAATGTCTTTTATTTACCAAATCATTTTGTGATTCGTAGGTCATAAATTTGTTCTAGAAAAAAAATACAATAATAATATTAAACACATTGAAAACTTTGTAATGTTTATTACAAATTCTTGCTCTGCAATTTTCTTATTCTAAAGGAAAGCTAAAAACGTTGAATGCAATAAGAACATATATAATTTTTTAATATTCAATTCAAGGTCGCATGTCCATGGACAATTTAACTGAAAGGACGACTTTCAGACCATTTTTAATTTCAGAATGAACGAGCATATTAGTTTTGAATGAATTCTTTTTCATTATGATTATAGAATATTCTTCAGAAATTAAATAATTTTGAACCTTTTCTGGAGTATACATCCAGGAAACGCCCAAAAATTTTCTAAAGTATTAGAATTTAAAATCAGCTGATATTGATAACCTCCAAATTCCAAGCTTTCTAGTAAAAAATTTTTTAATATTTTTATTCACACTCTAGCTTTAAAACATCTTCTAAAGCCCTAAACATGTAGGACCAGACAAAATTTTAGTCTGAAAAGATTAGGAAAGAATTAAACTTAAATTTCTCTTTTCTACCAACCTAACCTAATAAAAGAAGCGAGTTTCATAAATAATTGCCAAACTCAAATTTCGGGTAAAAATCATTAAAGCTCAAAATAAGAATAGAAGGAAATCACGATAATAAGAAAAACACCTCATAAACCTTTTAATTAATTCCCTTCATATTCAATATAACAAATTCCTTCAAAATGGAGTGAAGGAATGCAAAAGTGTAGGAAACATAACCTAACTACTCACGCAAAAGTCGTCGTACAAACGTCGATTTGGAATTCCAGGAAATGAATCCAGGACTATGGTCAACTTAATAAAATTCTTCCGAGAATCTCCAGACAAATTTCATCGGATCTAAAATTGATCCACGACATTATTCCACTTGAAAAATCGATTACTGCTCACTTGTCGCTAAGCACTTGTCATGAAACTTTTTTTAAGGTTAGAACTTCACTGAAAACTTGGGTTCTTCACCTTCTCTGAGGCCACCGACTTCCAAATGCATGTTTTTAGTCACAGTCATTATTTTCCGGAATAGAAAAAGGATCCGCACGAAATAGACTAATTTTATCGTTGAAACTCTAGTTGAAACTAGGTCAGCAAAAAATGTATTGTTTTGCAAATTCAATTTGCAAAGGGTTATTCTATCCTCACATAACGTGAAATCACGAAAGACACTACATCGTCGAAAACACTGAAGAGACTTTCCACGAAAAATCAACCGACTCGCGATGTTCGAAATGACATCGCTTTTGATTATTTACAGGAAGCGATCCTGAAAGACTTGGCGTTTTAATAAGAGGGAAGCCAGCGCCATCTCCTCAGGAATTTTTACCACGTGACCCTCAATTTAAAAATGACATTCCACGAATTTTCCCGCCAAAGTTCCGTTTAGGTATTCGTAGAGAGTATTTCAGTTTGAATTAGAACTTAACTATGATTATTAATTAATTATAAGACTGAATGGAACCGGATTGAATAATTACAAAGTCAAATCAATTGTAGGTTTTTGTTTTCCCAAATTGAAAATCTTCACAAATGGGTTGTTTCCAAAGTCGGTTATCGCTCTCTCAGTGACTGGATATTATAGTTTATAAAACTCTTATTCCATAAATTTCCATGAAATATTTTTTTCCTTTTGATTAATATTCCCAATTTAATTTTGAAATTAGAATTTTCTATAACGATATCAAGAGGGGTCGGATTTTCGACCAATCACAAGTTAGGTGTCAGTGATTCTCAGATATGTTTTTCTGCGTCCATTTTTTGTTTTGGTTATGTTCACGCGTCAACGTTGGAATCCCACATTTTTTTTTTAAGAATGTTAGATGTGTCAGAAGAGGGTTTTGCAAATGTCAATAGCGGAAATCTACCGAAGGTAGATATATTTACGTTATCAGAGTATTTTAATAGTAACAGTGACTTCGTAAGTGCAGAAATACGGGGAGTAAAATATTGCTATCAACGCTGCAACGTGTTACGATATTACTTACATTTAACCAGAATATCATACCAGCATCAGTTTTTTTTTGTCACATAAACGCACAAACCTTAATAAAGCTGTTAAAACTTTCAGAATTAACACGCTATTGACACTCGAACGACCTAACCTCTTAATCATAATAAGTTTCGTTAAGAGCCTTTACATTGAATATTTTGAGAATCTCTGTGTCAAGTGACAAGAATTTGAATAAGTGTTTTCCTGCCTTCAATTTTCAACAATTTTTTTCTGGTGAACAACTCAACAGAAAAAAATTTACAACTCACTTTGAGTTTATGTTAAAATTATTTATTTAAAAACTAGTTCACCTGAAATTGCAAAACAACCTTATTTATTATATTAGATATCAGATTAAAAACTTGGAAATTGTAAAACAGTACACAGGAAAGCTTTTGAAATAAACAGTTTTGAATGCTTTTGAATTCAGAATGTCTACAAATGAACAGTGTCAGTTTAAATATTCGATAATTTCAGATACAATTGAATCAATTAATTATTTAATAATTTGATAATCGAATTAATTTAACAACTTAAAATGGAATTGATCATAAATTAAATGAGTCGGAATGAATAATTTGAAAACTAAAAGGGTTCGAAAATTTACCATTTTGGAAGGGAGCATAATTTCAAAATATTTGGAATTTACATTATATTATCTTCGTGAAAGCGTTGAAAATTCAATAATTTAAGATCCGAATTGTAAAAATTAATTTATTTTAAATGAAATGAGTTTGAAGAATTACAAATTCATGAAGTAATCAAATAACCATAAAGATTATTAGAATTTAGGATTTTAAAAATTGGACTTGAAAATTGTCATGGTCGGAGAATTTAAAATAAACTTTGAAAATATGGGATTTTGAATAATTTGCGATTGAAAACTTTTATATTTTAATTTGATATTAAAAGTCAAGAAGAATGAAAATTTTAGTTCAAAATTGAAAATTTGGAAATGATTTGCTCTTGAAATTGGAATAATTCAAAATTTATATATTGTTTGATATTGAACAGTTTTCCTTTCAAAGTTTCTAAATATGGTAAAAAGCATTCAAGTGTTTTCAATTTCAAATTGCATAAGTTCGGATTAAAATCTAGTAAAAATGAGAAATCTCTGAATTTACCTTAGAATTATAACATTTTGAAAAAATCTTCATTCCAAAATGTTAAAATTAAATCATTCTAGATTCAAAATTTACAAATTTTTATTTTCAATTCCTAATTAATGAATTGCGAATTGAAAACTTTTAAAGTTAAAGAATTTCATATTGAAATTCGGGAAATAAAATAACTTTGAATGATTCTGGATTTATATTTTTAAAGTGGACAAATTTTTAATGGGATGGAATTGAAATTCCATTATTTTGAAACAAAAGCGTAAAAATTGGCCAATTCCAAACAAAAAGCTCTCAAAATGATTGATTTGTAATTGGTACAATGTTTGAAATCGAACAATTCTCAATTTAAATTTGTAAAGAGGACAATAAGGTTCCAAGTTCTCTTAAATTGAAATTCAATACGTCCGAATAAAATTCTGTTGATAATTTTGACTTGGCCTTGAATTCACAACATTTTGAAAAATCTTTATTCGGCAACGTTCAAAATTGAATCACTTTGGATTCAAAGTTTGCAAAATCGTATTTTTAATTTTATAAATAATGAATTTCGAATTGCAAACTTTAAAAATTGAATAATTTTATATTGAAATTTGAGAATAAGACGATTGAAAATTCAAAGGATTTGAAAGTGAAATAACCCTTAATTTGAAAACGCTCAGAGTTTAATAGCATTGTATTTAAATTTTTTGAATCTAACAATTTTGAATGGAATGTAATTGGATTTTCATTATTTCCATAAAAGCGTTAAAAATTGAACAATTTTTGATAAAAATATCTTAAAAATTTAATAAGTTCTAAATTATGTGTTCGAAATTTTGGAAATTTCTATCCAAAGTTACAAAATAGGACAATAAGCATTCGAGAGGAAGGAAGAAAAAATATAGTGATAAAAGGTATAAGATTTAACGGAAGGGATTTGAAGGAAGGTGTAGAAGACGTACTTAAGAGGATAAACGCGAAGGTACAGTTAGAGGAAGTGAGAAGTCTAGAAAAAGACGGGGGAAGAGTGGACAAAATGGCGCTGGTGAAATTGAAAAATAGAGAAGACGAGATGGAGGTAATGTCAAAGAAAAGGCTGTTATATGAAAGTGTAGTGGAAATAGAGGATGATTTGAATGGGAAGGAAGACGTATGCGATGCGAATAAAGGAAAATAGTGGAGGAGGGAAAAGGGAAGGGAAAGAGTAGATGGGTTAAGTATGGAGGAATGCAAATAGAAGGAATATAGTGAATTGAGACGAAGAGAGGGGGGCTTAGTAGAATGAGTGAGGTCGCGGGAAGGTGTGGGAAAGTATCTGAAGAGAAGAAAATAAGAAAGAAGGGGAAGAAAAAGTTGCAAAGAATGAAATAAGGAAAAAATGGAGGATGTGTTACTGGAATGTAGCTTGATTGGAAAGAAATTATAGAAAGTATATGACAAATTTGGGGCAATGGAATGTCGTACTGATGATGGAGGCATGTTTAGATGAGAGAGGGTCGGAAAGAGTAAAGGAGAGGTAGTCAAAGGGATACGGGTGAATGGTACAAGCAGCAAAGAGGAAATCTTAAAAGGGCAGAGCGATGTAGGGAATGGTGATCGGAATAAGGAAAGACTTGATAGCGAAGAAGGAAGATGTTAATAGTTCAGAGGAACAAAAGGAAGGAATAATGACAGGAGAGATATTGATAGAAGAGGAAAGGCGGAAAATAGAGATATATGTAAATGAATATATGGAGAGAAAAACAGAGGAGTTAGGAGAGTTGATGGAAGGCAAATCAAAAGGTGTGAATTTCATCATAGGAGGTGATTTCAATGCAAGAATAGGTGAAGGAGGAGGAAAAGAATGGGAAGCAGAAGGGACTGGGACTGGGAGGAACTACAAAGACATAGAAGGCAATTGAGAGTCGAGAAAATCACCGAGTAGATTGAAAGAGATATGATGGTTCATACTGAACGAGAAAATTGAGTGTGATGAGAAGGGAGAGTTCACTTATATGGGAGGAGAGAGGGGAACAGTGATAGACTATGTTATTGTTGACGTTCAAGTAAGAAAGAAAATTAGGATGCTCGGAATAGGAAGGTGCATAGACTCGGATCATCTCTCAATAAAAGAGAAAGGCAAAGATAAAGATGGCACAAATGGAAGAAGAAAATGTAAATGAAGAGATGGAAATTGTGATAGAAAAGATAAGAAGAATTTTAGAGGGTTATGTTAAGTATGAAGCATATATTAGGGAAGGGATTAGGAAAACGGCGGGAGTATGAAGCTCATATGAGGAATCGGGAAGATTAGGTTCAAAAAGGGCTGGAAGAGTCGTGTGAGATTGTTTGATACGCTGGCATGGCCGATATTAAGCTATGGCACAGAGACATGAGAATGGAAGCAGTGAAAGGAGATAGAGAAGATGCAATAGCGATATATCAGATGGTGATTACTGATAGAATGGAAAACGCTGCGGCATGTAACAAGAGAAGAGACTTAAAGGGGTATTTTGAGAACGAAGGCAGGAAAGAGGACATGGAAATATGAGGAGAAACTAAGAAAAGAAAAGAAAGGAGATTTAGCGAGAATGTGTTCAAAGAGGTAGAAAAAATAAGAGAGAGGACTGGAAAATCAACGCGATGAGTGGAGGAAAAAAAAGAATTTTTCAGAGATCGTGGATAGAAATGGAGAGCACTATCAGTTAGATGAATTGGAAAAGAGAGATGAAGGAATGCAGATAACCGACAGATAAGGAAGAATAGGTGAATCTAGACACAATGAATGGTATAAGGTAATAAAACGAGAAGGATTACCAAAATACCTGGAGAAAGGATGGGAGAAAAGAAAATTGAGGAGAATAGCTGGGTGGAGATTTGGAAATGAAGTAGAGGAAGCAATGTATTGAATGAATATTGAGAAGAGAAAATGCAGAGTATGCAAATGGGCGGAGGAGACATGGGAACATATTTGGGATGGTTGTGTGAGTATAGAGGAAGACAATTAACCAATTACACAACAGAAAACAGTTCTAATGAAGATACTGTGGAGAGTTGTTTCAAATCACACTGCAACCTCCTCATGATAAATTCTGGGAACTATGATTTTCATATGCTTACACCACTTGCTTACACCACCATGTTCTCCAAATTTTTTTTTTTACATCAAATACTTAACCCTAACATCCATCCACACTTTACACACTATCATCCATCCATACCTTATTACTATGGTCGCTCGCTCGCTCGCACGCACTTCCCTACATTTCGCCAGCCTCGCATTGCCAAACTCTGCCTCCGCGGTTCCTACAAATTTCTTATCTTCTATGCCTTATTTGTTATTCCTTATCTTCTATTTACATTATTTACATCCTTCTTACATCTACTTCTCCTTTTTACACAACTATCTCCATTTCTTCTCCTCCTTCCTTCTCCATCTTGCCTAACACCCCTTCGTCCATGCAATCGCCCCTTTCTCCCCTTTTTCATGCAGTATCAATTCCATGCCAATTCCACTCCTCTCCAACTCCTCGCATTCTTCTAACCAGTGTTTCACCTTTGCATAACCTTTTCCACACAACTCGCACGTCCTCTTCTCCTGCGGAAGCCAGAACCTGTTAGCGCCCTCCATGCTTCCACATCTCATTCTCGCTATTATTTCCTGGCTCCCGTTCTCTCCTTTCTCACACAAATACCGCGCTCTCTCCATTGGCATAATCCACTCATATTCCTCATTATACCTTGACTCTCTTATCCTCTACTCCCCTTCTGTCTTCTCTCTCTCCATGCCGTTCCTCTTAACCATCTCATATACCTTTCTTCCCTCGTGACTTCTTCTCACTTCATCCTCACGCAGACCCTTTTTTCGAAAATATCTCTCTCATCCTCCATCTTTACCTCTCCTCTTCTGTTCTCCTTCTCCCACCAAAACTCCCTCGTCAGCCTACATCCCCCTTCTTCCATGAATTTCTCCTCATACTTACACGCCCGGCTACCTGTCAAAATTCCCAAACTCGTTCTCCCTGTCTCCCTTTTCACAACATAACTAAGTGTACACACGACCAAACTCTGAATCCATCTGATATGCCTTTCGTTAACTCTATTTACCTCCTCGCTTTCCTTCCACCCCATACATTTACTCCATACAGTAGCACGCTCATAACCAGGGAGTCAGGCAGCTTCATTCTTCTTTCAAAGTCATCTGCAAACAACCTCTATCCCCATTCCCACATCTGCCTCATCACAACATTTGCCCTCCTTACCCTCTCCTTTATATGCCCATTTACTCCTCCATTCCTCTGAAATATGAGCCCCAGGTACACGAACTCTTTCACCTCCTGCATCACCGCCCCTTTCCACTTCCAATCTCCTCTCTTATCTCCTCCACCTCCTCTCCTGAATACTATAACCTTGGACTTTTCTGCATTTAACTCTAACCGACTCCTATCCAGGTATCTTGTCAACCTCTTCATCATCTCTTCCAATGCTTCCTCACTTTTTGCCAGCAACACTATGTCATCTGTATACGCAAGGGACGAAATTCTAAACCCTCCTACCCACACTCCCCGAACTACTCCTTCATCTAGCTTCCTCTCCATGTCAGCGATTAATATCGCGAAAAGCGTTGGGCTGAGCGGACATCCTTGCCCCAACCTCCTATTCATCAAGAAACCCTCTGAAATCGTGTCCCCTCCTCTCACCCTATCTTTCGTCTCTTTAAACACCTTCCTTACCCTTTCGATCAGACCTTTCTGTACTCCCCTCTCCTCCATCATCTTTCATAACCTACCGTGATCCACCAATGGGAAAGCACCTTTTAGATCTACGAAAAACGCGTTTACTTTTGACCCCTTCCCTAATCTTTCTCTATCTACCACGTGCTGCAAAATATACATATTGTCTGTAGTGCTTTTCATACAGTGGCACTATCAGCCCCTCCCGCCACTCTCCTGGGTTTCGCTCACCCCTACATACCTTCTTGACTACCTCTTTTAGCTTGTCTCTAACAGCTGGTGTGCTAAAAATCCACGCTACGTTTTGCACCCCGTTCAAGCCTGCTGCCTTCGACCTTTTTAGTTTTCTCATTTGCAACCCTATCTCCTCGTCACTTAACTCACTTCCTATTTTCTCACTTCTCCCCTCCCCGCGCGTTCTAAACCTATTTATTATCTTTCACACGTCCTCCTCGGTCTTAACACTCCTCAACTCCTCTTCCAGCTCCTTTTCTCCTCATTGCTCTTCCCTTTTACACAACAACCTAAACTCCTTCCTTATCTCTACGTACTCCTCTCTCTTCGCGATTCCATTATTCTACTTCTTGTACTTCCTTCTCACCCTTATCTTCATCTTTTTACATTCCCTATCCCACCACGGTCTCACCATTCCCTTCTCCTTCTTTCTAAATCTTTTCTTTTGCACACACCCTGTCACCTTCACTTTTAGATCGCCCCATATCTCATTCACCGACTTCCCTGCAAAACTCACTTTCCCTAGCTACTCCTCCTACTTTCCCATTGCCTCCCCTGTCCATGTCTCGCTCTCATCAATTTGCACTTCTTCTCCCTGCCTTTAACAGCCCTCCCCTCTTACCCACAAGATAAGAGGCTGATGATCTGTTTCTATCCTCCCTTCTACTGCGAATCTCTCCGTCTCCTCCCATCCAGGCATATTCATCCATATTCATCCAGGCCTCTTGGAGCCTCCACCTAATCCCCTTGATAGCTTTGGTTCTTTTTTACACCACTCCTTGCCCTCTAGCCAAGTTTCTACCAGCCGCACCACATCAAATCCCTGCCGAAACCTCCGAAAGTCCTCATCCTTCTTTTTTATCCCTGCTATATTCCAAAAGAGCACCTTTATCACTTCACTGCCCTGCGGTTCCCCTACCCCCCTATTTCCTACGAAATAAGTCCCTCTGCACTTTTTTCAACTCCTCTTCCTCCTCGTCCCGAACCAGCATTGTTTCCTCTACTTTTATTTTCTTGTATCCTACCTTTGCTGTTTTCCCTTTACTCCTCTCCTTTCTAGCTCTTTCATTCAGCATTCGTTGAATGTCCTTCTCTTTCCACGTTAGAACGTGATCGATATAGACCTTCTTATCCGTTATCCTGCTTTTGCATCACCGCCAGTTTATATTTCCAGCTCTCCAACTCCACCACCGCTACTTCATTCCCCTTTTTCCCTCAAGCCTTACTTTAACCTCCTTGCCCTGGCTCTCCCTTATACTTTGTAGTAGCGCTTCTACTCCTTTCCGTTCTTCCCCGCTCCTCGCTCTCAGCCCCCTTAGGGGCTGTCCATATATTACGTCATCACATTTTTGCCTATTTTATACCCCCCCCCCCTATGTCATCAACCTTCATCAGTAGACCAACACCATATGTCATCAACCGTAATCACACTGTTGATACCCCCCACCCCCTCCGTGTTGACGTAATATATGGACAGCCCCTTACCACGATATTATTCTTTCCATCTTCTTTTTCCCTCCTCTCCATCCTTAACGCCATTGCCCTTATACTTTCCGTGTATTGACTTATATGGATGACATAAATAACAATGTTACCTTCACATAATATATTCTTTTAAGTCAGCGAGAAAAGGCATTCGCTTCAACTTCATCACTTATCAATGTTTTTTGCCTATACTTCTTTTTAATCAACATCATAACCAGTGCACGTGATCTTGTTTTGTGAAGACATGTTTGTACAATGGGATCACTGCTGAAAATTCTTTAATAATAATGTACAAGAAGAGCTCTCGATATTGAGATTCAATAGGTGGAACCACGTGGGATATCGTATAGACGAGAATGACGAACAAGAACACTCATTGATTTGATTCTTCTTCATGATTATTGTTCACGCACCTCGAACTATTTCACTTCGTCCAAAAGAAGACATTTTCGATCTTACTCTCTACTGCAATCTCATGATATATACATGACTGTATATACATGTCTGTTGGTCATAATATAGTTTTAAAAACAACCTTGCAGCTTGCATCTCCAGGACTAGCCTAAAATTGAGGTTTCAGGTTATGTTGTTATTTTATATACTCTCAAGGATGCCTGTGATTGGTCAAAGACCCCACTGTGGGGGCTGGTCGAACCTGATTGGCCAATTAATTCCTTTCTTCAAACCTCGGAAGGACGGAAGGCCAAATCGGATATCTACACTAGAAAACAAAAAACAAAATTTGACAAACCACTTCCAGTAAAGCACACACCACTTTACTGACACGTAATAAACATCTCTAACCACCCTCTGAACAATGAAATAATTTCAACCCTGTCTAAAGGACATAATTCTGCTGTGTCTCCCTCTTAAATTCCGGAAGAATAAATTATCAGATTTAGAATTCACTATTTATAACGCCTTTCACCTGACAAAGCGAATGGCATTCGACGGAGGACGGCCAACACCCAACGCCAGGCCCGACTTTCCATCTTAATCTTAACTAAAAAAGAATGAACAGCAATCAAAGAACTCAATCAGAATAAAGACATTATAGTATTACCTCCAGATAAAGGCAACACTACAGTAATAATGAATAAAGAAGATTACGACAAGAAATCAAGGACCTTCTAACTGACGATTCATACAAAAAAGTGAAAAACGATCACACTAAAACAATAGTCAACAAAGCGAGAATCCTCCGACGAGACTATAAACTGAACAGAGATACAATATCCAAATTGATACCCACTGATCCTTTTTCTCCAAGACTTCACGGACTCCTGAAAATCCATAAAATTAACGTTCCACTCAGACCGATCGTTAGCGCAATAAACTCACCAACCTATACAACCTAGCACGCTTCCTAACCGAATAACTGAATCTATTCACAAGAAGTTCTATCACTCACGCTTAAAGTTCTTCTGACTTCATCAAACTGATACAATAGGTTCACATTCAATATCAGGACATCCTTGTGAGTTTCGACGTAGTATATCTCTTCACGAAAGTACGAATGCCTGATACAATCGATATCACCAAATCCTTCGCAAACTTTCCCTCTAATCTCATTCCTTTGATAGAACACTGTCTCAATAATACTTACTCCTCCCTTAATAACCAATTCTACGAAGAAACCTCAGGAGCAGCAATGGGATCCTCCATTTCACTTGTTATAGCTAACATCTTCATGGAACATCTGTAAACTAAAATCTTCAGCAAATCTGAACTCACATCAGAATTCTGGTGCAGTTACGTTGACGATTCTTTTGGAATCTGGAGATATGGACTGGATAAAATATACAAATTTTCCGATTTGATCAACCAATTTCATTCTAATATCCAGTTGACCATGGAAACTGAACAAAACGGAAAATTGCCTTTCTTGGACGTTCTAATTCAAAAAAGATCGGATAACACATGAGGGCATGAAGTTCATAGGAAACCTACCCATACAACGAGATACCTACATGCCTACTCCCACCACCACCCATCCCAAAAGCAGTCAGTCATCAACTCCCTTGTTCATAGAGCTGTCTCTTTAACAGATTCTCAATAGACACAACATCCAAACCATATTCAAACCACCTGCGAAAATATGGCAACTTCTAAATAACCCGAAAGATAAAAAGGCACCATTCAGTGATGCAGGAGTACATAGAATCCCTTGCTCTTGTGGCAAAGTTTATATAGGAGGAACCGGCGGAGCGGTAAGCCAACGTATTCAGGAACATGAGAGTAAAGTCAGGCTGGAACACTTCACGCAATCAGCAGTAGCTGAGCATCACATCGAAACAGGACATAGCATTTCATTTTACAATTCAACCGTCATCGTAAAAACGAACAATGTTTTTCCAAGAAGGCACAGAGAAGCAATCGAAATCTTCGAAACACCCTAAGAACATGAATAGGGATAATAGGTAATCCGTTTGGCTTTCTGCCCCCCCCCCCCCCCGGGTTTTTATAAAAAGAATTGATTAGACAATCAAGTTTGACCAGTCTTCACAGTGGGATCTTCGACCAATCACAGGTATTGTTGAGAGCATATATCATAACTTATACCTGCCCTTCTCAGGGTAAGCCTGAACTATACAAAAATGTTGAACCTTCAATGCGAATGTAGGTTTCGGTTCCACTCTTCGTTGGTTTCCTAACCCTTCCAGCCTCTCTGTTGAGGAAATCACTTCTACGATTTCCGATATTCGAAAACTCCTGGATTTTTATCAATCAATACTTGTCTTCCGGGTACCTTCGCCCTCTATTATGCCTAATCTAGCCGATGGCTCAAAAGCCATGGACACTACTCTTTTAAAATCAGATCTTGACGTTTTGCCTGATCACTCTTCCGATTTCACGACAGTGAAATCTAAACGCTCCAAACGGAAACGCATTTCTAGTCTCGCAAAATCGGCCACACCTTTACTTTCCGACGATGTGTCTATCCTTTCAAGTCCATCAGATGAAGATGAGTCAGTGACCAAGGAACGGAGTCCTCCTCCTACCCGTATCCTCCAAAAAGAACTCTGACCCAAAATTCATTCAGGCCTTCTCAAAGCGGACATTCCCATCCACCATGCTAAAACACCTCTGACGCAATAACCGTTTATCTCCAATCTATAGTTTCCGCGCTATCACTCGTAAACTCGACAAGAATAAAATTAGCTACACTACGAACCAGCTCTAACAGGATAAAGATCTTATGGTCGTCATCAGAGGCATCAACGAATTTCTTTCTGGAGATTCAATCCTTGGAGAACTTCAAACTATAATTCCTTCGGTCAAGCGAGTTCATCACATGAAAAAAGGGGAACAAAATTGTCCCCTAGTCGTCGTCCATCTGGACCGATCCGCTCCTACTCCCAAGTTCATACTTGACATCAAACTTCTAGCTGGCCTCAGCGTACAAGTTGAAGCTAAACAAAAATCAAACCTAATTCCTCAGTGCCGTCGTTGCCTAAAATTATTACTGCCATGCCTCGTGGGCTTGCCCCTTCTGCGGCAAAAGCCATGCCACCGCCTCTTTTACTACCAGAAATTAGAAAGATGCCACCCCATCTTGTCTTAGTTTTAAAGGCACTCACTGGGCCACCTACCGCGGATGTCCTAAAGTTCCTCAAAAACCTGGCATTAGGTCGAGCCCTACTCAATTCAGATTGATCACATTCTTCAGACCGTACAAAACACGGACCCGAACGGACACATTCCGGATTGATCGTATTCTTCAGACCGTACAAAAGATGGATTCGACCGGACACAATCCG
>WSXT02206604.1:0-11301 GCA_011762715.2 Neuroterus valhalla
AATCGAACCCACAACCAGACAGTAGCGTGGGTCCAAAGCTCATGCCTTAGCCCCCACGACCAACTGACCACTCAACAAGACAATTGAATTTTCTATCGGAAAAGATGAACGTATTAAGACCTTTGGAATTTCAAGACAATATTTCAGTTGTTGACGAAGAATATTTCAACTTTTTGAACCATCAAGACAAATCCTTCACTAAAAGAGATGACTTTCACGAGGTAGCTTAATTTTCAGGAAAATAATTACACTCTCAACAGATAATTTGCATCACATAATTACATATTCAGTTTCCAAAATTGATTCGTAACAAAAGAAAACTCTCCCCGCGCGCGTCTGTCGGATCTCACGCTTCGCGCTGTCTTTGTACTTCCCTACATTTTTATAGAGAGTTTTTGAAATTCAAAAGCAAAATGTTGACTATTTCAGTTAGATGATTCTGAGATCTCTTTTGTTGAAGCTTCTCTGGTTTCAACGAATACATTCTCATCGTGAGTCTCGTGCTGCGCACTCGATCAAAATTTGTTTGAAACGGTAGAGAAGTTTTGCTACCCCATTTTGTTCATATGTTGTATAGTTTTTCTAGAATTTTAATTCTCTAATGTTTCATTCATTTTTTTAACAATTGGAACCAAAACTACGCATCCAATGGGGAAAATTATAATAAATTTATAGATCTTTTCCGTATGAACAACTTTTCTCTAATAATCTTCTGTCTTAGCCTTCGGCATTCTTTCAAAAATTTTAGTATTTCATTTTTATAGTTATTTTTCCTAATTGAAAGAAAAAGACCTATGTACTGTTTAAAAACGATTGATGAAACATTTGCAGATATTTCGCTGGTATAGAACTTGTGTCAATTTTTCTTTTCCTTAGCTTCTGCCAATTGTCCCAAAATTCAATTTTTCAATTTTTAGTATAGTTTTTTATGAATAAAGCGAAAAATATTTGCCCCATCAAAAATTAATGCATACCCAATTTGTAGATCTTTTTTGGTTGCACAATTTTTGTTCAATTGCATAGTCTTAACAAAATATGGAACTTTCTATTTCTCATTATTTTTTGGGTAGCTAAAATTACAATTTTCGATTTTATGGAAAAATTCAAAGAGTTTTAGTGTTAGACTTATAGGGTTCCCAAAAACAAACATTTTTTCCCTTTACTTTTTTCGATACCTTGCATTGTTTGGATAATAATTCTTATTTTTGTTTCTATTTTTGGATTTTGAAAATGCCATAACTCTGACAATTTTGTTTTTATAAAAAAACTTTATGTATTTTCATCCAAAATAGCTGGCTAACGAACTTGACCTTCAGTTTTTGACACTGAAATAGGGTATAAAAGGCCAATCATACAGATAAGTTTTTTCGAAAGTTATAGTGTCAACAAACTAACACACGGACAAAAACATTCGTAAAAATCTGTTTTTCGGGTTCACAGGGTTTCAAAACAAAAACGGAAGGGGGGGGGGTAAATTTTACAAAAATCCAATACCTTCTCTGATGAGAGTGTAAAAAAGTAATTTTTGATGTATTTATCTCAAGCAATAACGATGACTATTCTCAACTATTCTTGATAGTTGAGTCCCCAACCAAGAAGATAAATTTCCAATAAAATGCATAAATTTCCAACCAAATTTTAAAATTTAAAACAAGAAAATGCATTTTCTATCAAGCAGATTAGTGTTATACCAAAATTAAGGCATTTATAAAAAAATATATGATTCCTCTACAAACTACATCAGTTTCCGAGCTAAAAAGACTTATTTTCAACAAATGAATGAAATTTCAACCAAGAAAGATGACTTTCATTTTTTAACCAGTTTAATTAATTGGAATCAGAAGTATTACGAATGAGCTGAATCTTCAATCAAATGGATTAATATTTAGGAAGAAAGATGATTTACAACTAGAATAGATTAGTTCTAAGAAAAAAATTGAATTCGTAACTGGAAAAATGAATATTAACAAAGTACATACGTTTACAATCGAGAAGATACATATATTTTTCCAAAACATAATTTCAAGCAAACGGTTTGTTTTCGCAGAACAGATTCAATTTCTAACTGAATCGAAGAATTTTATTATTTATTTTTATTTTATATTTATTATATTCATTTATTATATTTATTTATTTATTTTTATATTACATTTATTTTTATTATTTATTCTTCACGAAAAACGTAAAAGATTCTGGGGTCGAATGCCAATGTGAATCCACTGACTGACACATTACTGACACTGACGCTACGATTCCCATGACGACAATATCCCCATGCTTTCGAAAAAGTTAGAAATCAATAATGACTACCACAGTGAATAGCACCTCGATTTCAATCAAACGATATTTTAATTTAATTGAAAATCATCCGAATGGAAACCAAAAGATCAAATTTTGAACAAAATAGTTAAATTCTCAACTGAAGATATGAAGTTTCAATAATAATTATGAATCTCCAGCAAAAAAAGGTATTTGAAAAAAAAGAGTTCATCAATCAGCTGAATAGTCGAATTCTCAACCGATAAGGTAGTTTCATTACCAAAAACATTAATGTTTTCCCCCAAACAAAAGAACTAGGAAAAAACCAGCAATTTTCAACACAAAAGTAAAATTCGCCAAAAATAGTTCTTAGGTAATTACTTGCATTTTCAAAAAGTGATTACATTTTAAATCCAACAGCAGAATTTTCAACTAAGCTTTGAGTCCCATACGAAAAATATAAAAGTGGACCTTTCATGAAACAAAATATAGCGGAAAAACGAAAAGAAGGGGAAGTTTGTGGAAAATTCGGGAAACAAGAAGAATCTCAAACTGAAATTTCAGGAAGAGTAGAATAGGAGGAAGGACATAAAGTTTTCGAAATGGAACGGATTCCAAAAGTTATAAGTGAACAGGGCCATCCTCATCCAAATTTACAAATTTTATTCAAATTTATCATCACCAAACGTATTAAACGTTATCATAGTTTTTGACGTTACTTCCACTGACATGTACGTACGTCAAAAATTGTGTGAGTTTACTTGCAAATATATGTGTGTGTGTGTGGAAAACAAGTGCATCTGAAGTGAAACTTCAACAACGACGGAACAATGGGAATTTCCGTTTCGCAAGTTTCACTTCCAACTTACGTTGAGTGAAAAGTGAAATATAGGTTAACGAGGCATACAAGTCGGAAGTGAAAGAAGGTGAAAGAATAAGATAAGTAGAGAGAATGGTGAATCGCAGGAAAGTCGTGTAACTAAAAGAGGTAAAATCATAATGGAAGGGTGTCTTTACAGTCCACATCTTTATGCCTGAAGATGAGAACTGTAAAGTTCGCAAAACGTCGGCAAAATTTGTAGTATTGTACAAGATCGACACTTGAAACACCTCCTTCCAATATAATAACGGAGTGGCTATTTCGCCCAAAATTTTCGCCCTTATTTTGCCCGAAAAATCTGGCGAAATAGTCTGCTTCCTTTATTTCGCCCGATGAAGCTAAAATATTATTAATGAAATTAATTAATTATTCATAATTATACTATAAACGTTATCATCGCACGAGAAAAACATGAGACGCGAGTAAAACAAACATAACCTCAAAATGTTTATTGGTTATAACCATCTCAGTTTGGCGGCGCAAACATCGAATGCGCAAAATTTGAATTTCATTGTTCTTGCTATCATCGCGACGACTGGAACTTTCAAATCAGAGACGACGAAGAACAAGTTAGAAACAACCAGAATAATGTTACATTGCTGATTGTATTTTTCTCTGTTTGTTTTCCTTTGTATATCTTGATCAAATATCGACTGATTTGCTTGGAACTTTTCAAAATAAAAAAGTTTGAAAATAATTTTCCTTTGATATAAAATTATTTTGAAATCTAATACTGCATCAGAAATTCTTCAAAACTTTATGGAGGACTATTTTTTTATCCATTAGTTTAAATTTAATGTTTACAATATTCAAAGAATCGATATCAAACATCAAAATCCATCCACTTTTGTTCTATTTGAGTGCATAGACTGGAATATAGCTTCAAGAAATTAACAAGTGCATACAGTTTCTAATGCAACAAAATAGTGTTGTTTCCCGTAAAATAAGATTGTATAGATGAATCGAAACTCTGACTTGCGAAAAAATGATGTTTTTATGATTTCGATTATTTATTGCAGAAAAAACTTACCTCCAATATGAACTTATTCAACTTTTGAGAGATGTTCGTTTAAATTTTTCAGTTTTCAAAGCTTTATTGAGAAAAAATGAAATTTCTTTAACTTTCAATTTGAAATTAAACCATTTTGGAAATTTGAATCTGTAATTATCAAACTTTGAAACTTGTTAAAATAAGAATTCCTTAGCCTCTTAACTTGAAGTTGCCTTGTTCTAAAATTGTGATCTGAAATTATACGATTTCGGACGTTTTCAAATAAAGATTTTCAGCTTGAGAGATGACTTAGTGCATAGATTTTATAATGTTAAAAAACATGGGGATTAAGTCAAAGAACACTGTGTTGCTGTGATCTCGGAAATGAGACTTCGCTAAGATGAATCAGAACTTTTACTTACGACCAAATAAAGATTCTATGATCTTACATATTTATGACAAAAAAAATTTTACCACTTATATGAACTAATATGGTTGATGTGTAAATGTAGATATATGAACTTCACTTTTATGGATAACAAAACTTTATTCACGTACTTTTGAGCGAGATGAAACAAGATAATGAAATTCTAATTCGTGATTCTCAAATTTTAATAGATTTTTAATCGAACTTATTCAATTTGAAATTGTAGGACCTTCATCCTGTTCTCAAATTTGGAATCGGAAATCGTTTCATTTAAAAAATGTTACAAATTTTTAATTATTCTATCATTCTTTTTAACCGAAATGATTGGATTTCAAACAATTTCAAGTTTCAATTATTCTATTTTTGAGGACTTTGTTTATAAATTTAACATTTAGAATCGTCTCCATTATCAATTGTTCTATTCTTCCAATTTTATGTATAAAATTATTCAGTCGTAAACATTTTGTAATTGAGAATGATTCCACTTCAAATCATTACAATTTGAATTTGCCCCTTTTTGATGAATTTGTTTATTTGAAAATATTTATTTTTGACTATTCTTATCTCGGTATTATTTAATTTAGATGGCAAAAACTTGAAATTGATAAAATGGTGATTAGGTATCATTTCGAGAACTTTAAATGCAAAATTTAAAATTTAGAATGATCCGATTTGGAAACATTTAGTTTCATGATTTATCAATCATTATCGAAAAAATGGAACAATTCGTAACACTCGTTGTTCTGAACTATATCAGGGTATCTACCGTATTCTTGAAAATGAATTCCCTAAAAATTCCAGGTTTCCCAGGGTGAATTTTTACTTTTTTCTGGGTATAACTTATGCCATTAAATACATTTTTTTCACCAATTTTCTTATTACATAAAACTTTATAAACACTTTGAACAAATTGTTGGACAATATATATTAAATATTTATCACGTATAATAAATTTTTTCAAACTTCAATCATTTTTGCGACTTATCACAAATAATGAGCATTTTAATTAGTATCCATTTTTAAAGACATAGTAATTAAGACTTTAATATAGACTCGTTTATGGAAATAACGAATGATAATATTTTATGACCTAGTATTCAAATTGCTTCAAAGGTTTTTATAACTGTTATCCTTTTTTCGATTGATGCGACTGATCGTGATTTTTTTAAAGCTGAAGATGAAACTCTCACTTTATAAACTTATATCAATAACAAACTCGTGTAACGGTTTCGCCATTCCACGAATGGCATCACATATGACACGCTGAGCAACCAGAGAATTTCCTTTTTGATTATCAACCAAGCAATGTTGCTTCACTTAGAAACTTCCTTCTAATGCTGCATTTTCATGAGATAAAATCATAACTTTTTTCGTCAAGTCAAATTAGTTCATTTAATTTTGCATGTCATTTAGCTTGAAGAGCTTGTACCAAAATACGTCAAATCTCATTTTTTATGTTTTATGTTTACAAGTACATACGAAAAATTGTCCCTTTTTTATGTGTACCCAACAGGTGAGACTTTTTGAAAGAAAGTGAAAATTCATTACTTTTACATGTACTGCAAAGAAGTAAAAATCCGTTACTTGTATATGTGCAACAAAATAAAAAAATTCCAGGTTTTTAATCAGTTTTCCTGATAAATCCCGGTTTTTCCAGGACAAATTTCATTCCCTGAGAATTCCTGGTATTCCAGCTGCGGTAGACACCCTGATATTCAACACAAACCATTTTGAAAAAGAAACAGGAGTACAAAAATGAAAAAATTTCTGCAAGCCAACTTGATTCTTCTTGCTTTTTGAAGTGTTCAAAAATTTTTGATTTTTTCTTTTCGAACCATGAAACTTTCTTCTATAAAAACAAAATGAGAACATTCTCCTTCATTTCTAATTGGAGAAATGTCAAATTCTTGATAAAGACAGTTGTTATTTAGAGTTATAATACTTAGGGTTTCAATTTCAATTTCAAGAAATCACATTTTTATGTTAAGATATTCATCCTACAGTTGAATATTTATTTATTAATTCATAGTATCTAGTTTTCTTCATGCTAACTAAAAAAACATGTTTTTCGTATAGCGAGAGAATTTGCGTGGTTGAATGAACTATTCGTGGTTAGTCAAGATTATATGGTTATTCTGACTAGAAATTAAGTTGATTTCACAAAATGATTAGTTGATTCTACTAAGTAAAATAGTACGTTAGTACAAAGTGCGTTACGTAATATGTAAACGTTCCCTAATATCCAAAGCTTTTGTTTCTAGAGAATATCAACACAATTTTGTTTAACCCAATCCTGTTGATAATATTAGAAAATCGATGCAGTCATACTTGGTCGGAGCTTATCAATGCAGCATAATCGCGGCTGTTCTTTGCTTCTTTTTTTTTTAAATTCGAAAGTTTCAGTCGTCGCGATGATAACAAGTACAATGAAATTCGAATTTCGCGCATTCGATGTTTGCGCCGCCAAACTGAGATGGTTATAACCACTAAACATTTTGAGGTTATATTTGTTTTACTTGCGTCTCATGTTTTGCTCGTGCGATGATACCGTTCATAGTGTAATTATGAATAATTATTCAATTTTATTAATAATATTCTAGCTTCATCGGTCAAAATAAAGGAAGCAGACTATTTCGTCAGCTTTTTCGGACGAAATAAGGCAAGCATGCTATTTGCCTAAAATGTTGGGCGAAATAAGCCAAGCATGCTATTTCGCCCAAAATTTTAGGCGAAACAGTCTCGTTCTTATAATAAATCATCGCAGAGGCATAAAATCTATCAGAAGTAAAATCATTCAGCACGACAGTGTGAAGCACGAGGTTTCACCAAGCAAATTTTTGTTATTCTACAATTAAATAATATATATCTAGAATTGTCCTATTTTGCGTTTTTATATACAGCTCTGCAAGGGAAACTCTTTTCTTCCCGAAGAATAATAGGAATAATACTTAAATTCCTTGTTTGCGCAGGACAAGACTTGTTTTTCACACGTCCAACTGGAGAACTGGACCAATGAAAGGTGGGTAACACCCTCAGAGGGTGTGAGCGGCTTAACCAGCGCCGGCGCTTAACCCCCGGCTTATCCTAGTGGGCGAGAGTAAACTCTCTACCTGTTGATACAAACCAACCCTTCTCGCTGATTTCGCAAATCCGGAGATACCGCTCTGACTTATGGTCACGCCTCCCAAATACCTTTTTTTATTTTGCACCCATATCACATCCCATACATCTCTTACAATTATTTTCAAAAATGCATGAAACACATCCTTATAAGAAAATGCGTGTAATTATTATAAATTCAGCTCCTTGAAAAAGTACACTTTTAAAAAGGCGGAGTTAAAATCAACTCCGAAGCATACCCTATAAAAGTCCCACCATTCTGAGTAAACGGCAAGCGGAGTAGAAGGAGAGGAGTTAAGATATAACTTTTGGACAAGAACTCCACATCATGATGTGGCGAACAACTCCGAAGAGAGTGTTAATTACTAATTTAAAATGCATCTAGTGTTGTCTTTAACAATCCAGGATATTTCCCTGTACATTGCATATTTTTCTGCAATGACAAATCAATCATTTCCAATAAATTTTGAATGTTTTCTTGAAGAATGTGGCATTCACTTTCGGATCGAAGAATTTTTTCGAGGTTATTCAATACAACTCCGAAGAGAGTGTTTGCAAGTTTTTCTGCGAACGCAGTTTCAAACGTAAACTCCGTAAGAAGTCTTGCCACGATTCTTTTATTCTGAACTGAGCATAGTTTAAGATTTTGTTTCTGTGTGGTGCGAATTATTTATATTCACTCTGAATGCACTTCGAAACCTTTTACTAACTCTATTTTACTCTGGAGTGAAATATGCGGAGTTGAATGTAATCGATACTGAGTCGGTTTTATACTCTGAAAAATTGAACTCTCATATCCGCTAGCCATTAACTCGGCAGATTTTAAACAGTGTAGCAGCAATATTTGAATATTCAGTACCGAATAGTGTATTGTGTAACAAGTGCGAGAAATAGAATACCTTCTCGCTCGTGTTACACATGATATTTTTTCGAAAAAGTGAAGGGAAATTGCAATATTCACACTTTACAGACAGGGAATATCGCCATTTTCATCTATTTTTTATAAAAAATATTTAAAGCTTAATTCATACCGAGCTTCAGACAGGTTCCCTAAAGTCTCTATTTCTTCTGAAAATTTTATGAGCCTGAATCTAGAAGAGGGATCGAAATGAAACTAAAGTTGGCAACGTTTATGGTAAACGAAAAATCCGAAATATTCTTACCTAAAATTTAATGCATGATTCAGTGGATTTTGATACCAAATAACTGTAAGAAAAGTTTCATCCCCCTAGCTGCCGGGGAAGACAGTCAATTCTAACCCCTAAGTGTCAAAAATTGATTAAAATTTCTAAAAGGTTTTCAAAGGTTCTTACTTGAAATCTTGAACATGGATTTCGTAGATTTTGATGGTAATAAACTGCAAAAAAAGTTTAAACCCCCTAGCGGTCGGAGAATATAGTCAATAATTAGGGGTAAAAGGGACAAAATCCATGTTTGAAATTTCAGGTAAGGAGCTTTGAACACGTTTCAGAATTTTTTTTTCCCGATTATAGAGATTTTCAGGGGTTGGAAATGACTGCCTTCCTCGGCAGATAGGGGGATGAAACCTTTTTTTTTAATATTTACAATCAAAATCTACAAAATCCATGTTTTAGATTTTAGGTGAGGATCTTTGATCATGTTTTAGAATTTTTTTCCCGATTTTAGAGATTTACAGGGGTTGAAAATAACAGCCTTCCTCGGCAGACAGCGGGATGAAACTTTTTTCTTAGTAATTAACTATAAAAATCTACAAAATCCATGTTCTAAGATGCAAGTTAGAAGCATTGAACACGTTTTAGAATTTTTTTCCCGATTTTCGAGATTTTCAGGGGTTGAAAATGACAGCTTCTCTCAGCATATAGGAGGATGAAACTTTTCTCGCAATTATTTACCATCAAAACCTACGAAATCCGTGTGCTAAGAAGCATTGAACAAGTTTTAGAATTTCTTTCCGATTTTCGAGTTTTCCAGGGGTTGAAAATGTCAGCCTTCCTCGGCAGATAGGGGGATGGAACTTTTTTCTCAGTAATTTACAATTTCAATCTACAAAATCCATGTTTTAAATTTCAGGTAAGAAGCACTGAACACGTTTTAGAATTTTTTCCCGATTTTCGAGATTTTCAGGGGTTGAAAATGACAGCCTTCCTTGGCAGATAGGGGGATGAAACTTTTTTCTCAGTAATTTACCATTTCAATCTACAAAATCCATGTTTTAAATTTCAGGTAAAAAGCACTGAACACGTTTTAGAATTTTTTTCCCGATTTTCGAGATTTTCAGGGGTTTAAAATGACAGCCTTCCCTGGCAGATAGGGGGATGAAACTTTTTTCTCAGTAATTTTCCATTTTAATCTAAAAAATCCATGTTTTAGATTCCAGTTTAGGAGCATTAAATACGTTTTAGGATTTTTTTTCCCAATTTTCGAGATTTTTAGGGGTTGAAAATGACAGCCTTCCTCGGGAGATAGGGGGATGAAACTTTTTTCTCAGTAATTTACCATTTCAATCTACAAAATCCATGTTTTAAATTTCAGGTAAGAAGCACTGAACACGTTTTAGAATTTTTTCCCGATTTTCGAGATTTTCAGGGGTTGAAAATGACAGCCTTCCTTGGCAGATAGGGGGATGAAACTTTTTTCTCAGTAATTTACCATTTCAATCTACAAAATCCATGTTTTAAATTTCAGGTAAAAAGCACTGAACACGTTTTAGAATTTTTTTCCCGATTTTCGAGATTTTCAGGGGTTTAAAATGACAGCCTTCCCTGGCAGATAGGGGGATGAAACTTTTTTCTCAGTAATTTTCCATTTTAATCTAAAAAATCCATGTTTTAGATTCCAGTTTAGGAGCATTAAATACGTTTTAGGATTTTTTTTCCCAATTTTCGAGATTTTTAGGGGTTGAAAATGACAGCCTTCCTCGGGAGATAGGGGGATGAAACTTTTTTCTCAGTAATTTACCATTTGAATCTACAAAATCCATGTTTTAAATTTCAGGTAAGAAGCACTGAACACGTTTTAGAATTTTTTTCCCGATTTTCGAGATTTTCAGGGGTTGAAAATGACAGCCTTCCTCGGCAGATAGGAAAATGAAACTTCTTTCACAGTAATTTACCATAAAAATTTACAAAAGCCATGTTTAAGATTTCAGGTAAGGCGCTTCCAACACCTTTTAGAAATTCTTCCCGATTTTAGAGATTTCCAGGGGTTGAAAATGACTGCCTACCTCGGCATATAGGGGGATGAAACTTTTCTTGCAATTATTTACCATCAAAATCTACAAAATCCATGTTTTAGATTTCAGGTAAGGAGCTTTGAACACGTTATAGAATTTTCCTTCCGATTTTCGAGATTTCCAGGGGTTCAAAATGACTGCCTTCCTCCGCAGATAGGGGGAATGAAACTTTTCTCGCAATTATTTACCATTTTGATCTACAAAATCCATGTTTTAGATTTCAGGTACGGAGCTTTGAGAATATTTGAGGACTTTAAATATATTTTTGACATTTAGGGGTTGAAATCGACTGCTTTTCCCGGGGGGGGGGGGGGGTGAAACTCTTTTTACATTAATTGGGCCCCAAAATCTACTAAAAAACTCCGTTAGATTTTGGGTAAAAACATTTTTTCCTTTTTCGTTTTCTATAA